>JAHIAM010000913.1:0-68485 GCA_021605205.1 Aegilops longissima
GTTTTTATAGTCCATAGAAGTTGGAATACAGTGGTTTAACACCAATATAAATAAAGAATGAGTTCATTACCGTACTTTAAAGTAGTCTTTTGTTTTCTTTCTCTAGCAGACTCACGAGATTTCTATTGAGTTTTGTGTTGTGAAGTTTTCAAGTTTTGGGTGAATTCTTTTGATGGATTATGGAACAAGGGTGGAAGAGCTTAAGCTTGGGGATGCCCATGGCACCCCAAGATAATCAAGGACACCAAAAGTCAAAGCTTGGGGATGCCCGGAAGGCATCCCCTCTTTAAATCCACTTTCCATCGGTAATTTACTTGGAGCTATATTTTTATTCACCAACTGATATGTGTTTTGCTTGGGCGTCTTGTATTATTTGAGTCTTTGCTTGAGTTTACCACAATCATCCTTGCTGTACACACCTTTTGAAGAGCCATATATGAATTGAAATTTAATAGAATACTCTATGTGCTTCACTTATATCTTTTGAGCTTGATAGTTTTGCTCATAGTGCTTCCTTATATCTTTTTAGCGTGATAATTTTTGCTCTAGTGCTTCACTTAGATCTTTTAGAGCATGGTGGTGGTTTGTTTAAAGAAACTTGATCTCTCATGCTTCACTTAGATTATTTTGAGTCGTTAATAGCATGGTAATTTGCTTAATGTTAATAACTTGGTATTCAAGATATGTGAAACTTTCTTTTGAGTGCATTGAATACTAAGATAAGTTTGATGCTTGATAATTGTTTTGAGATATGGAGGTAATAATATCAAAGTCATGCTGGTTGAGTAGTTGTGAATTTGAGAAATGCTTGTGTTGAAGTTTGTAAGTCCGTAGCATGCATATGGTTAAAGTTGTGTAACAAATTTGAAGCATGAAGTGACACAGCTTATGCATCCTTATGAGTGGCGGTGGGGCGGCGATGGTCTTTTCACCAATCTATCCCTTAGGAGCATGCCGTGTACTTGAAACTTTTATGACTTCTAAATTTTTAATAAGTGTATGTCGTTCTTTTGACTAATGTTGAGTCCATGGATTATCGCCTCTTACCTTTCCGCCATTGCTAGCCTCTTGATCCGTGCATTGCCCTTTCTCACATTGAGAGTTGGCGCAAACTCAGCGGTGCATCAAACCCGTGATACGATCGCTCTATCCACATAAACCTCCTTATATCTTCCTCAAAACAGCCACCATACCTACCTATTATGGCATTTCCATAGCCATTCGAGATATATTGCCATGCAACTTTCCACCGTTCCGTTCATCATTATCATGACATACTTTACTTTTGTCATTTGCCATTGCATGATCATGTAGTTGACATCGTATTTGTGGAAAGTCACCATGCATTATTTTCATACATGTCACTCTTGATTCATTGCACCATCGGTACACCGGAGCATTCATATAGAGTCATACCTTGTTCTAGTTTGAGTTGTAATCCTCATGTTGTAATCAATATAAGTGTGATGATCATAATTATTAGAGCATTGCCCAAAAAAAGAAAGGCCGAAAAAGGCCCAAAAAAGAAAAGAAAGGCGATGCTACTATCCCTTTTCCACTTGTGCTTCAAAGTAGCACCATGTTCTTCATGTAGTGAGTCTCATATATTGTGCTTCAAAGTAGCACCATGTTTTTCATAAAGTGAGTCTCATATGTTATCACTTTCATATACTAGTGGAAATTTTTCATTATAGAACTTGGCTTGTATATTCCTACGATGGGCTTCCTCAAATGCCCTAGGTCTTCATGAGCAAGCAAGTTGGATGCACACCCACTAGTTTTCTTTTGTTGAGCATTCATAGCTCTAGTGCATCCGTTCCATGGCAATCCCTACTCCTCATGTTGACATAAATTGATGGGCATCTCCATAGCATATTGATTATCCTCGTCAATGTGAGACTTTCTCTTTTTTTTGTCTTCTCCACACAATCCCCATCATCATATTCTATTCCACCCATAGTGCTATATCCATGGCTCACGCTCATGTATTGCGTGAAGGTTGAAAAGGTTTGAGATTATTTAAGTATGAAACAATTGCTTGGCTTGTCATGGGGTATAGAAGTTGGGAACATCTTTGTTGGAAAATGAAGCATAGCCTAACTATTGATTTTGTAGGGATGAACTTTATTTGGTGTTATTTTGAGATGACATAATTATTTTGATTAGTATGCTTGAATATTATTATTTTATGTCAATTGAACTTTTTGTCTTGCATCTTTGGATCTGAATATTCATATCACAATTAAGAAGATTTACATTGAAATTATTTAAAGTATCCTCGCATCAAAATTCTCTTTTATCATTTACCTACTAGGGGAGGGAATTAAGCTTGGGGATGCTCGTCTCCAGCGTATCTATAATTATTGATTGCTCCATGCTACTTTATCTTTGTTTTGGACTATAATGGGCTTTATTTTCCACTTTTATATTTTTTGGGACTAACCTATTCTTGAAATTAAGGCATTTGGGTGTGACCCAATATCAAAAATTCCCAAGCCCTTGGCGAATCCAAATTAAGCGTGCCATTGGGTTTGGGAGGGGACCCCAGAACTCCCAGGGCCCATAGGCAAAGTCAAACTTTTATCGTACACAGATCCCGGGGGAACCAATTACACAATTAATCGGACCCCTGGACGGGGTTCGGAAGGTCTGGAGGTTCATCTTTTACCCTCGTGGAATACTTGGGGGGCCAGTTTGTGCCAGAGGCTTCTTTTTGCCAAACCGGGTTCCCGGTGGGGGTTATTGATGCCCTTTTGGGGATGTGTTTAACAATGAATTTTTTTTGGGCCATTAGAAAAAACTCTCCTTAGTATGTATTCCTTGAAATTGTGTGCCATAAAAAGTTTCAAAAGAAATTTACTTGGGGGTCAATCCGGGTCCACCGGGTGTTTAAAGGGTTAAACCTATGTTTTTTGCCATTTGAGTTGGGGTATCACAATGCGAAAAACCTTACGTATTTTTCCAAGCTATCAAATTACCCTACTCAAGAGTGTCCCAAACCCTTTCCAAACCCAAATTTGGGGGTTTGGGGGGGGGGGGGGGGAAAAAAAAACCCCCCGGGGGAAAATTTTTTTAAAAAAATTTGGTTTTTTGGTTTTCCCCCCCATTTTGGGTTTTCCCCCCGGGGCCCTTTTTTTGTTTTTTTTTGGGGGTTTTAACCTAAAAAAATTGGGCTTTTTTAAAATTTGATTTTTGGAATTCCTTTTTGGGGTTTTTTTAAGGTTTGGGGCCCCCGGGGTTTCCCCCTTTGGGGGCCCCCCAAGGGGGTTTTCCCTTTTTCCCCTTTCCCCAACCCCAGGGGGGAAAAAACCGTAATTTTTCCCCCCGGGATCCCAAATTTGGGGGTTTTTTGGGCAAAATTCCCCCCTTTTCCTTAAAAATTTTTAAAAAAGGGGTTTTTAACCGGGGGTTGGGGTTTAGGGGTTTTTTTTTTCCTTTAATTTTTCCCCCCCCAAAATCTTTTTTAACCTTTTTTGGGTTTTTTTAAGTAAAATTTTTTTTCCCAAAAATTTTTTTGGGGAACCCTTTTTTTGGGGTTTTTTCTTTAAAATTCTTATTAATTTTTTTTGGCCCTTTTTTTTTCTTTTTAAAAAATCCAAATTTTTCAATCCCAAATTAAAGGGGAAAAGGGATTCAAAACCCCTTTTTTTGCCAAATTAAAAGGGGGTAAAATTTTGGGGTTTTTTTAATTTTTTAAAACCGGGTTTTTTAAAATTCCTAATTTTTTTGGGGGGGTTTGGGGGAAACCCTTTTTGGCCCCCCCCCCAAAAAAACCCCCCCCCCCCCCCTTTTTTTTGGTCCCCCAAAAAACCCCCCCCCAAACCCTTTGCCCCCCAAAACCCAAAAATAAAGGGGGGTTTTCTCCCCCCCCTTTTTTTCCCTTTTTCCCCCCTTTAAATTTACCCAAACAAAAACCCAAAATTTTTAAAAGGGCCCCTTTTGGGACCGGAAGGGGAAAAAAAAAAGGGGGGGAAAAAAAAGGGGGGGGGGGGCTTTTGGGGGTCCCTTTGGGGGCCCCGGGGGGGGAAATTTTTCCCCCCCCCCCCTTGGGGGAACCCCCGGGGGGGTGGTTTAAAAAATTCCCTTTTTTTTTCCCCCCCCTTTGGGGCCGGTTTTTTTAATCCCCCCCGGGGAAAGGTTGGGGAAAGGGGGCCCCAAACCCAAGGGGGGGGGTCCTTGGGTGGGGCCCCCGGGGCTGGGGGCCCCCCCCAAAAACGGCCCAAAAAAGGGGGGGGTTAGGTTTTTGGGGGCCCCGGGAAAACCTTAAAAAGGAAGGGGCCGGGGGGGGGGGGGGGAAAAGGGGGCCCCTTGGGTTGGGGTGGGGCCCCGGGGGCGGCCGGGGGGGGGGGGGAAAACCCCCAATTTGGGGGGGGCCCCCCGGGGACCCGGGTTTTAAAAGGGGGTTTTTTTCCCCTTTGGGTTTTAAAAGGGGCGGGTTTGGGGAAGGGTTTAATGGGGGCGGGGGGGGGGAAAAAAAAAAAGGCCGGGTTTTTTTTGGGGGGGGGTTTTTGGGGCCCTAAAAGGGGTTGGGGTTTGGGGGGAAAAATGTTTGGGGCCTTTTCCCCCGGGAAAAAAAAAGGGGGGGGAAAGGGGAAAAAGGGGTTTAAAAATTTGGGAAAAAAAAAATTTAAGGGTTTTTATTTGGGTTTGGGGGGTTTTTTAAAAATTTTTTTTTTTTTAAAAAGGCTTTTTTGGGAAAAAGGGGAAAAATAAAGAAAAAAATTTAAGGAAAAAAAAAAGGGGGGGTTTTAAAAAACAAAAAAAAAATTTTGGTTTTAAAAGGGGGAAATTTAAAAAAGGGCCAAAAAAAAAAAAAAAAAAAAGGGAAAAAATTTTCCCGGAAATTTCCCTTATAAAAAAATTTTAAAGGGGGAAATTAAAAAAAAAATTTTTTTTAATTTTTTTAATTTTTAAAATTTTTTTTAAAAAAATTATTTTTTTGGGAATTGGGTTTTAAAAAAAAAAAAAAATTGGCCAAACAGGAAAACCTTTAAAAAAAGGGGGTTTAAAAAAAAAGGGGTTTTTTTTTTTTTAAAATTCCCTTTTCCCCCCCCCGTTTTTAAAAGGGGTTTAAACTAAATTTTAAATTTTTTTTCCAACCCCCAAAAACCCCCTTTTTTTTTTTTTTTTAAAAAAAAAAAATTTTTAATTAATTAAAAAAATTTAAATTTTTTAAATTAAAATTTTTTAAAATTGGTTTTTTAAAAAAACCCCCTCCCAAAAAAATTTTTTTAATTTCCTTTAAAAGATTTCCCCGGGGAAAATTAAATGGTCCCTTTTTTTTAAAAAAAAAAATTTTTAAAACCCCCCTTTTCCCTTTAATTTTTTTCATTAATTAAAAAAAAAACCCCCTTAATTTTTCCAACGTCCCCTCCCCCCCCCTTTTTTTTTTTGAAAAAAAAGGGGGGGGAAAAAACCCCCCCCCAAAAAAATTTTTAAAAAAATTTTTTAAAATTGGTTTTTAAAAAAATTTTTTTTTCCCCCTTTAAAATTTCCCCTTGGCCCCTTTTTTTTTCCCCCCCCGGCAAAATTTTTTTCCCCCTTTCAAATTCCGGCATTTTTCCCTTCCCCCCCCACCATTTTCCCCCCCCTTTTTTTCCCAATTAAATTTCCCCCCCAAAAAAAAACCAAAACCCAAAAAAAGGGTTTCTTTAATTTAAATTTTTTAAAAACCCCAAATTTTTTTTTTTTTTTTTTTTTTTTTTTTAAAAAATTAATAAAAAAATTAAAACCTTTTTTTAAAAATTTCCAAAAATTTTGGGGTTTAAATTTAAATTTTTCCTATCTTGGTTGTTTGATTAGTAGGTTTAAACCGGAATTTTTCTATATGATTCATTTGCACTAGATTTCATAGGAAACATCCCCCCAAACCCTTTTAAAAATTTTTTTTCCCCAAAAAAAAAATTACAATCCCCGGGGGGGAAACCCCTTAAACCCTTTTTTTTTTGGTTTTTTTTTAAAAAAAAGGGGGGAAAAAATTTTTTTTCCCAAAAAATTCTTTTAAAGAAAATTCCAAACCCCAAAAGGGGAAAAATTTTTAAAAATTTTTTTGGGGCCCCAAAAATTTTTTTCCCCTCTCCCTTTTAACCCCCCTTTAAAGGGGGTTCGGATTGGAGGTTTGGAGGATAATAAATGCTCATTAACTTGATTTTAGTCTCCTTAGTATTTGGATCCAAGCATGGATGAGGCTAGCATGTTTTATACTCACTACTTTTAGTCATGGGACTAAAAATTCCCCCCCTTTTTTTTTGGGAAAATTTTAAAAAAAGGGGGGAAAAATATTTTGAGCTTACATGCTATAGTGTGGTATTTATTCATAATTTGGTTGCAAAATCTGATCGTGCAATGCCCCTTTTCCCTTTTGTGCAAAACACGTAAATTAGAATACCAATGACACGCTACGGTGTCTCTCTTAATTCATGAAGCCACATGGCACATGTGGGCGTTATCGCGACCTCCTTGCATGGATTGATCACATTGATGCTCTTGGTTCCGGAAGAATTACCGTCCTCCCGAGCCATCTTGGCGGTACATGCCAAGCGAAGATGTGCCCTTGCCCAGCGCCTCATTCCCCCTGCCTGCGAAGGTACAGGCGGACACAATTTTTACCAAGATCCACCCATGTGATAATTTGGCCCGTGTAAAGTCGTTCACTTCATTGATGGTCTGTCAGGGGCATGCAAATTGAGTGGGCGTGAGGCGGAAGAAAGACATTATTCCCTTGGCATCAGTGGTTAAAAATGGGTTGCTAAGTAGTACTTCCATTGGTCTCCCGTATTTTGTGCCAATTTTTTAGTAACATAATATTTATGCATTTGAGCAGTGTAGTACTTGAAATTTATGTTCCGCTAAACTCATGAAACCGTTTGGGCCTCAAACCAAAACCATCAATTAATCTTTACCTTGTTATCACATTGGCCTGCTCACACCTACTAATGCGTTACCAAACCTGAGCGTGTCCCCACTATGCAGGTATTAGTACTAGTGCTAGTACTAGGTTATAAAAAGGAACTACCTAACGAAAATTACCTACCTTTCCTCCTCATAAGTGCTTCTTCTTGTCCGTCGTTGCCATGGCGGTGAGCGGAGCTCTGGGTGGGAACTACTGTAACAAGGGGCGGCAACCAAGGCTGCGGAAAAAAAGAAGAGGCTTGCCGCCCAGAGACCTCGAAAGATCTCTCCGGGCGGCGATGGCTCCCGGGGCGCCCTAAGCGGAGGAGAACATGCCGAGCCGGGGAGGTGGGTCGTTATCCCTCGGGGCATGCCGATTAGCTCAATAAGCACCTCAATAAGCGAAGGAGTTCATCAAGGCTTGATGGAGTTCTTGAAGGAGAGCCTCGACGACATGCCCGCTGAGCTCAATCAGCGGGGAGTTGACCGCCCGGCTTGGTGATCTTCTTGAAGAAGAGCATTGCCTCGGGAAAGAAAGCGACCGGAGAAATCCTGCGACCAGGAGGAAAAAGGAAGCTCGCCCACAGATCGACTGTTGAAGGAGAAAAGGCCCGGCTGGAAGAAGTTGCATGAGAATAGTAGTTCCTCGATGAAGATTGCAAGCCCTTGTCATGGAGCAGAAGAAGGAGTTGGCGGCTCCGGATCGAGCACCCAGCTCTTTGTCAAAGTGCGTAATGCGGCCGTGGAACAAGATGATGACTCGCGTCAAGAAATCGCGTCATGGACAGAATGAAGAAGATGGCGGAGGAGAACGCAAAGGAGATGGAAGTCGTGGAGGCGATGAAGAAGCGATTCCGACTCAGGGCGAATTAGATCATTTGGGGTGATAATCTTCCTTCTTCTTTTGTTTGTGTTTCATCTTTTTGCTTGGTGTTTAGCCGCCATTCACGTTCTCCAAGGCATGAATAGTACAATGGTTTTTAGGGAATGAATAGAACAATGCTAACAATGAGATGACTAGCAAATTAGATCATTTTTATCACCATATGGCCTTTGGGCTGCCGTGTTTTGTGCTCCTCCATCGATACTACTCCGTTGGAAAACTTGAGTATACCGCCGGTTCTTCTCCTCCTCGATCGGTCGTCGGCGCATTTATCTGACATAAAATCACAAGGCCCGCCTTCCGGCATAATGAGCGTCAAATCACAAAGGCCCTGCCTCTCGTGAAACCGACCAAGCTAGGCCCGCCCTCTAGCCTTCTAAAAATGTATACTTTTTACAGCGATGGATATCGATGGATTAAGCCATGGAGCAAAACTTGAAATTAAAAAAGGTGGTACAATAAGGGCTGGTGGCCAAATTATGCATATAGTACTATTAAAAAGGCTAGTCACAATAATGGTGTCCAGCACAACCCACCCTCAAATAAAAACTAAGCACCACTGGACTTCTTTGACAAAACTAAGCACCCGAAATTCTTTGAAAACTAAACTTTGGCTATATGATGTTGGCCATATATATTGTATGTATATAATGTGAAGAAAGCAGTGGTAGTACTATACCAACTAAAAGATGAAATGTAAAAAATACTAGTATATGCGTCTTGAAGAGTTAAAGTAACAAGAAAAACATAACATTATTTTGGGGGCTCAACACAACACACCCTCAAATTAAATTAAGCACACCAAAAATTAAACTTTGCAACTATCTGGTAGAACTGCATTAGAACCACCGGAGCAATGCCGCCACCTTCTCGGAGTCCTCGTCCCGTCCTAAACCGTCCTTGTCCCTCTTCCTCTTGGTGATACTTCTTTGCTTGAACGCCAACGGTTTTGCTCTTCATCCAACCCTTGTAGATATTGAAACAAAGGTAGCCATCCATTGCAGCATAGTGGATGTGGTCTATATCTAGTACATTCCGCTGCCATGAATGCGATAAAGCGTGTATGGAGGTTTCTCCGGGTTTACCGTCTGAAGGATGAACCATGGCTCCTGCCGGGTCAGCATTGGGTGGCGGAGGACACCGGTGATTCTTTTGGAGGTCGAAGGTGTTGCCTACAACAAGGCCTATCCGGCCGAGACTTCTTTGCGTTACCAAAGTCTCTGATTGAATTTGACTAGGTTGCTCTCGAGGAAGTCCTTAAAATCCGGAACTCAAGCGTCGGCATGGCATATGTGGTAGACCAAGCATAAGTCATGCCGCAAAACCTGGATTGGCGGGTTTCTTCCTCTCTTAGTCCTTTAGATCCTTCTCTCGTCCCGGATGTGGTTGTACTCAACATCTAGCCCACGACCCTCATCATCGAGTCTTGAACATGCGTCAGGGCGAAAGGCATCCTTTCACCGTCGCGGAAGAAGGGGTGTAGATGACGTCAAACTCATCGCCGGTGATGGTTACGACCTGTACTCACCGCCCGTCGGGGAAATTGGGGCGCCATGGATTTGGGAGGAGGGTTAGGATTAGTGGAACTCCGTAATGTGAATGGGCGGGGCGACTAGGGGAACAACCGTAGTATTAAAGGGCGTCGGAAGGGGTAGGAACAAAACTGCCGTGCGAACGGCGGGTGGTAACTCCATTCTCCCATAATCCGGGCCGAGCCCTTGGATCTGAATCGAGCGGTTGCATGGCGTGATTCTAGACCTATGGGTGAATATCCTATCCTTGAGGTTATTACGCAAATTTTCAGCAACTTAGCATCACCGGTTTGATCTCAGATCCAAGGGCTGCCGGCTAAATTATCATAGTCGCGCCTACCACGACCGTCGTGTCGCTTTCGTCGGTCGGCGCTCTTGGAGATTTTCGGTCGTTAGGCTATCGATGTTGGCATGTCATACATAGTCATCACTTAGTCACTCATACTACAACAAGGTTGGCTATAAGGTTGGCTATAAGTGTATTTTTTACTCCTCTCTATCTATTTCTTATTACTCCTCCATCCCATAATATAAGAACATTTTTGACACTAGTGTAGTGCCCGTCCGTTTGGGAAGAGTGAAATGCATTGATGGGGTGTTGTTTATTTTGACAAAGGATCTGGGGTAATCTCAAATGTAAAGGTATCGATAAGTTTCTTGAGATATTATTTCATCTCTAGAGCTCGAAACATCGGGTGAAATAGAAAAAAGTATCTTTTGCAAACAAAAGCGTTCAACTTTCAACCTGCATCAAAACTTGTGAAGAAATAACTCTTATCGTGCTTTGGGAAATGGTTCATCATAAGTCTTTCACCGGTCTGTAGTAAAATTCATACATGGAAGATTCTAGACTAAACCATAAATGGATACACTTTTTATTCATGCGATACTCCAATAGAGCAAGATCATGCATAAGTCTCCACATGCTTAGACAGCGGATTACATTGGCGAAGACTAATGATCAACATTTAACTTAGTAATGCATATGTCGGTGAACCTCCTTGGAGTCCCCATGCACATTGTTGGGGTCAAATAATACCATCGTCTTCCATGTCCACATCGGGGGAAGGTCCAGCTGGGTCCAAGTCGCTTGACATAGCCGATTAGCCACCCACGGACCTCAGGGGTAGTAATAGTGAGCATGCACCGTACATCGGCCTCGTGTAAGTGTACTGTTGGGGGCGTAGTAATTTCAAAAAATTCCCTACGCCATAAGACCATGGTGATGGCATAGCAGAGGGGAGAGTGTGTCCACGTACCCTCGTGAACCGTGGCAGGCGTTATAACAAGCGGTTGATGTAGTTATGCGTCTTCACGATCCGACCGATCCAAGTACCAAGCGTCGGCACCTCCAAGTTCAGCACCGTTCAGCTCGATGGCGATCCCGGGCTCCGATCCGAAAGCGTCGGGGATGAGTTCGTCAACCTGACGGCGTGGTGGCGATAATGATGCTCCACCGGCGGGGCCGCCTAAGCTCATGACGATATGACCGAAGTGGAATATGGTGGAGGGCCCGCCACGGCTAAGGGCGATCAGGTAGATCAACTTGTGTGTTCATGGGGTGCCCCTGCCCCATATATAAAAGGGAGGAGGAGGAGGCCGGCCCTAGGAGGGCGCGCCATGGTGTGGAGTCCTACTAGGACTCCCTAGTCCTAGTAAGTTCCACCTCCCTTGTTGGAGTAGGAGGGGAAAGGGGGAGAGGGAGAACGGGGCGATGAGATCAGCAGCGGATCCTCATCCGATGCGGTGGATGAGGGGCGTCGAGTGTTCTTGTGGGCGACATCGTCGGGAAGAGGCTCGGCTGGGTGGCGGACGGAGCAGCGTGTGGGGTTTCGTCGCGGGTTTCGCGGCCTCGGTGTCTGAATGGGTGGGCGGATGGGATGGCGGTGGGGAACCATGGCTTAGAGGCGCTTGTCGAAATGTGGGGTAAGTTCTGAAAGTACCCCCACCGATTTGAGGCGGTTCTTTGGTTACGGGGTACCACGGGCATTTCGCGTGTCGGGATTTCACAAGAGGTGGGAGTTTTTTGCGCGTTGTAATTTGAATAGCAAGGCTCGGGTTGAGATGGAGGAGTTAGCCGAACTGTGAGACAAAGATATAGCTTAAATATTTCGGGCTAACAAGGCACGGGTTGAAGAGGCGGAGTTTCGTGTACGATAGACAAAACGCTAGCTTGAATTTTCGGCATAACAAAGTAGCGGCTTGAAATTTGGAAGAACAAGCTTAACGTGTACCCAAAAAGACAATTTGCACCTCAATCGCACAACACACACACAAACACCATTTAGAATAGAGTGAGGTACCGTGCATTGCACGCATGAGAATTAACAGCAAATTATGAATAAATACCACATTATAGCATGCAAGCTTTGAGTCATATATGCATGATGTAGATGTTAGTTTAATTCTTATAGTCCATTTCATTCAAAATCATCTAGTTTTTATAAGAAAGCTAATCTATTTTAAGATTCATGGAATTGTGCGTTGTAAGACATAAAGTAAAAACAAATAATGGCAAATCATGTAGAAAAACATTTGGGCAGTTCGATACGGAAGATTCTAGAACAAATAAGAAGTGCTTGTGTTTTGATGTTTGTGCATTATGCTTAAGTTCAACCATGGAGTCTTCTAGATTATACATGTGGCGAAATCTGGTGGAATCTAGATGATATCCAACGGCCAATAGTGCTCAAATTTGCCATCTTTGGACCATCGGATTCGCCTCATCCAACGACCATCTTTCAAAGTTAAAGTTGCCCAATATAAAAAATATAAATATAATATATATATATATATATATATATATATATATATATATATATATATATATATATATATATATATATAAGGGTATAGATATAGATATGTGATGCTAAGCCGCCCATCATCTCCAATTAGAATAGTGTGTCCATGCACGGATGCGACGTGGCCAAATGATGTCTGCCATCGGTATCTCAAATTCAAATCAGTCTGACCTTGCTCAATGTGTATACATTACAACATGCTCGTTTCCAAACCACACCACGCAGATCTCCGTTATATTCACACATGCATGGGTTTGAAACATCAGGATCTCTTATTCAAATATTTGAATTCAACTTTACATTGATTATGACCTCACCTATTCTTTTATACCCACACAGTAGTCTTCTCTTTATAATTGTACCACTAACTTTCTCTCATGCATGCATGCACACACACTACCAGTCGGCATTATCCATCGCACGCATGCAATCTTTTTCTTAAGGTCGGTCTCCCATGAAGGCACACACCCACACACATCCCCCTCTCCATCATATCGAGCATTCTTTATCTCTCACGCATGCATGCACAACGATCGATGTTCCTCTATGTATGTGTGTATATAGCTAGGTCTTTTATAGTTTTCCACACAAGCCGATCAATCGATATATCCAGTGAGGTCTCACCCTCTTTCCCACATCCACATCGATCAATCTATACCTCTCTATATAGGATTAACATATATAGCTAATACACCCACATTAATTATATATCCAACGTCCCCCTCTCATCATCCATGCCTTCGCTTCATCTCTCGGCAGCGTGCACAATGGCGAAGCAGAGGCGATGAGGCCCTACCCCCCTAACATCACTATATATCGAGGCTAATATGAATGTGATTATTAGACAATTGCTGCTAAAAAAGGTTTAATTTCATGAATTGACCCTCCTCGTAAAGGATTAGCAATGCTTGGCCCCCTAGCTCATTTATTTTTCATGGCTCCACCACTGCGTGCAACAACGCACGTGTTTGCCCCCTCTCTCTAAATATCGATCTCGCACTTGTGCATTCCTTCATAGTCTCCCTCCACTCGGCCCCTCGCACCATCTTCTAGCCCCCATCGGATTTTGCCACATGTACAATCTAGCGGACTCCATGGTTGAACTTAAGCATAATGCACAAACCTCAAAATAACAGCGGTTCTCTTCTGTTCTAGAATCTTCCGTATCATAACTGCCCAAACTTTTTTTCTAGTTGAATTGCCATTATTTGTTTTTACTTTATGCTTTACAACGCACAATTACATGAATCATAAAATAGATTAAGGGCTTCTTTGATTCAAAGGATTCTCAAAGGAATTTTGGAGGATTCTAATCATTAGGAATTTTCCTATCTTGGTTGTTTGATTAAGTAGGATTGTAAACCATAGGAATTTTCTATATGATTCATTTGCACTAGATTTCATAGGAAACATCCCATCCTCAAACCTCTTTGAAAGAATTCTGCGTTTTTCCATGCACAATCAAACACTCGTACAATCCTGTAGGATTCAAGGCGACATTCCACTATAATCCCATGTTTTCCTATTCCGTGTTCTTAGCTTTTTATAAAAACTAAGAGGTGCTTGGATCAAGGGACTTATTTTAGTCTCACTAAAATAGTCTCTTTAAGAGACTAAAGTTCCAAGCACCCACGACTAAAGAGGGCTAAAACTAGTCTTGAGACTAAATTTTTTTAGTCGAGGTACCCCTACTAAAATGTGGATTAGTCCTCTCTCTCCTCATTTAACTCCTCTCCTTTAACAGGCGAGTTACGGATTGGAGGTTTGGAGGATAATAAATGCTCATTAACTTGATTTTAGTCTCCTTAGTATTTGGATCCAAGCATGGATGAGGCTAGCATGTTTTATACTCACTACTTTTAGTCATGGGACTAAAAGCGTATCCAAGCACCCTCTAATTGATTTTGAATGAGATGAACTATAAGAATTAAGCGAAGGGCTACATCAGGCATATATGACTCGAGCTTACATGCTATAGTGTGGTATTTATTCATAATTTGGTTGCAAAATCTGATCGTGCAATGCCGTGTACCTTACTAGTACTTGGTATGTGCAAAACACGTAAATTAGAATACCAATGACACGCTACGGTGTCTCTCTTACAGTTCATGAAGCCACATGGCACATGTGGAGGCGTTATCGCGACCTCCTTGCATGGATTGATCACGGTGGCGTGCTCTGGTTCGGAAGAATGTACTCGTCCTCCACGAGCCATCTTGGCGGTACATGCCTGGCGAAGATGTGCACGCACGCCACACACGCACTCATTCCCTCGCATGCGCTGCAGCGAGTACACGGCGGACACAATTTTGTACCAAGATCCACCCATGTGATAATTTGGCGCGTGTAAAGTCGTTCACTTCATTGATGGTCAATTAATACAGGGCATGCAAATTGAGTGGGCGTGAGGCGGAAGAAAGACATTATTACTCCACTTTGCGCATGCGAGTAGTTAAATCGTGGGTTGCTAAGTAGTACTTCCATTGGTCTCCTTCGGTATTTTGTGCCAATTTTTTACAGTAACATAATATTTATGCATTTGAGCAGTGTAGTACTTGAAATTTATGTTCCGCTAAACTCATCGGGAGCCGTTTGGACCTCGAAACCAAAACCATCAATTAATCTTTACCTTGTTCCCATCACATTGAAAGCCTGCTCACACCTACTAATGCGTACCAAACCTGAGCGTGTCCCCACTATGCAGGTATTAGTACTAGTGCTAGTATAGGTTATAAAAAGGGAACTACCTAACGAAAATTACTCTACCTTTCCTCCTCATAAGTGCTTCTTCTTCGTCCGTCGTTGCCATGGCGGTGAGCGAGCTCTGGGTGAGAACTACTCGTAACAAGGGAGGCGGCAACCAAGGCTGCGGAAAAAAGAGAGGCTCGCCGCCACGCAGAGACCTCGAAAGATCTCTCACGGGCAGGCGATGGCTCCCGGAGGCGCCCTAGCCGCGGAGGCGAACATGCCGAGCAGGCGGAGCTGGAGTCGTTATCCTCGGCGGCATGCCCGATTAGCTCAATAAGCACCTCAATAAGCGAAGGAGTTCATCCAAGGCTTGATGGAGTTCTGAAGGAGAACCTCGACGACATGCCCGCTGAGCTCAATCAGCGGGGAGTTGACCGCCCGGCTTGGTGATCTTTCTGAAGAAGAGCATTGCCTCGGAGAAGAAAGCGACGGAGAAATCCTGCGACTTCAGGAGGACAAAGCGAAGCTACGCCACGAGATCGACCTGTTGAAGGAGAAGAACGCCCGGCTGGAAGAAGTTGCATGAGAATAGTAGTTCCTCGATGAAGATGCTGCAAGCCCTTGTCATGGAGCAGAAGAAGGAGTTGGCGAAGCTCGGATCGAGCACCGGCTCTTTGTCAAGGTGCGTAATGCGGCCGTGGAACAGATGATGAAGGCTCGCGTCAAGAAATCCGCGTCATGGACAGAATGAAGAAGATGGCGGAGGAGACACGCAAGGAGATGGAGGTCGTGGAGGCGATGAAGAAGCGATTCACGACTCATGGCGAATTAGATCATTTGGGGTGATAATCTTCCTTCTTCTTTTGTTGCTGTGTTTCATCTTTTGCTTCGGGTGTTTCGCCGCACGTGTCACGTTCTCTGCAAGGCATGAATAGTACAATGGTTTTTTTAGGGAATGAATAGAACAATGCTAAC
Organism: Aegilops longissima; assembly: GCA_021605205.1. Classification (NCBI taxonomy): domain Eukaryota; kingdom Viridiplantae; phylum Streptophyta; class Magnoliopsida; order Poales; family Poaceae; genus Aegilops; species Aegilops longissima. The sequence continues at coordinate 15,774 of JAHIAM010000913.1, forward strand.
AATGAGATGACTAGCAAATTAGATCATTTTTTATCACCATATGGCACTGGGCTGCCGTGTTTTGTGCTCCTCCATCGCAGTACTACTCCGAGTGGAAAACTTGAGTATACCTTGCGGTTCTTTGCTCCTCCTCGATCAGGTCGTCGGCGCATTTATCTGAGCAGTCAAATCACAAGGCCCGCCTTCCAGCGATAATGAGCCGTCAAATCACAAAGGCCCTCGCCTCTCGTGAAACCGACCAAGCTAGACTGCCCGCCCTCTAGCCTTCTAAAAAATGTATACTTTTGTACAACAGTAGTATCGATGGATTGCGCCATGGAGCAAAACTTGAAATTAAAAAGGTGGTACATATAGAGAGCGTTGGTGCCAAATTATGCATATAGTACTATTAAAAGGCTAGTCACAATAATGGTGTCCAGCACAACCCACCCTCAAATAAAACTAAGCACCACGGACTTCTTTGACAAAACTAAGCACCCTGAAATTCTTTGAAAACTAAACTGCTGGCTATATGATGTTGGCCATATATATTGTATGTATATAATGTGAAGAAACGAGTGGTAGTACTATACCAACTAAAAGATGAAATGTAAGAAATACTAGTATGTACGTACTGAAGAGTTAAAGTAACAAGAAGAAACATAACATAGTTACTGCTTTGGGGCTCAACACAACACACCCTCAAATTAAATTAAGCACACCTGAAATTAAACTTTGCAACTATCCTGGTAGACACTGCATTAGAACCACCAGGAGCAATGACACTGCCACCTTACTCGGAGTCCTCGTCCACGTCCTCGACTTCGTCCTTGTCCCTCTTCCTCTTGGCTGATACTTCTTTGCTTGAACCGCCAACTTGGTTGTTGCTCTTCATCCAACCCTTGTAGATATTGAAACAAAGGTAGCCATCCATTGCAGCATAGTGGATGTGGTCTATATCTAGTACATTCCGCTGCCATGAATGCGATGAAAGCGTGTATGGAGGTTTCTCCGGTTTACCGTCTGAAGGATGAACCATGGCTCTGCCGGGTCGAGCATTGAAGGGTGGCGAGAGGACACCGGTGATTCTTTTGGAGGTCGAAGGTGTTGCCTACAACAAGGCCTATCCGGCCTGAGACTTCTTTATCGTTACCAAAGTCTCTGATGTGAATTTGACTAGGTTGCTCTCGAGAAGTCCTTAAAATCCTGGAACTCAACGTCGGCATGGCATATGTGGTAGACCAAGCATAAGTCATGCACGCAAACCTGGATCGCGGCGGGCTTCTTCCTCTCTTAGTCCTTTAGATCCTTCTCTCGCCCCAGGACTGTGGTGTACTCAACATCTAGCCCAGCGACCCACTCATCATCGAGTCTTGAACATGCGTGCAGGCGAAAGGCATCCTTTCACCGTCGCGGAAGAGCGGGTGTAGATGACGTCAAACTCATCGCCGGTGATGGTTCGACCTTGTACTCACCGCCGATCGGGGAGATTTGGGGCGCCATGGATTTGGGAGGAGGTTAGGATTAGTGGAACTGCCGTAATGTGAATGGGCGGGACGACTAGGAAGCGAACAGCCGTAGTATTAAAGGGCGTGCGGGGGCAGTAGGAGCAAACTGCCGGCGTCGAGCAGCAGGGTAGTGGCTTTCCATTCTCCCATGATCACGGGCTTCGAGAGCCCTTGGATCTGAGATCGAGCGGTTGCATGGCGTGATTCTAGACCTATGGGTGAATATCCTATCCTTGAGGGTTATTCTGCAAATTTTCAGCAACTTAGCATGCGACCGTTTGATCTCAGATCCAAGGGCTGCCAGCAGCTCGTATCATGGTCGCGCCTACCACGACCGTCGTGTCGCTCGTGCGGTCGCGCTCTTGGAGATTTAACACGGTGCGTTAGGCTATCTGATGTTGGCATGTCATACATAGTCATCACTTAGTCACTCATACTACAACAAGGTTGGCTATAAGGTTGGCTATAAGTGTATTTTTTGACTCCTCTCTATCTATTTCTTCGTACTCCCTCCATCCCATAATATAAGAACATTTTTGACACTAGTGTAGTGCCCGTCCGTTGCACGGAAGAGTGAAATGCATTGATCGGGGTGTTGTTTATTTTGACAAAGGATGCGGGGTAATCTCATGTGTAACAGGTATCGATAAGTTTCTTCAGATATTATTTCATCTCTAGAGCTCAGAAACATCCGGGTGAAATAGATAAAAAAGTATCTTTTGCAAACAAAAGCGTTCAGCTGTTCAACCTGCATCCAAAACTTGTGAAGAAATAACTCTTATCGTGCTTTGCAGGAAATGGTTCATCATAAGTCTTTCACCGGTACTGTAGTAAAAATTCATACATGGAAGATTCTAGACTAAACCATAAATGGATACACTTTTATTCATGCGCGATACTCCAATAGAGCAAGATCATGCATGGAAGTCTCCACATGCTTAGACAGCGGATTACATTGGCGAAGACTAATGATCAACATTTAACTTAGTAATGCATATGTCCAGGTGAACCTCCTTGGAGTCCCCATGCACATTGTTGGGGGTCAAATAATACCATGCGTCTTCCATGTCCACATCGGCGGGAAGGTCCCAGCTCGGCAGAGTCCAAGTCAGCTTGACATAGCCAGTGTCGCCACCCACGGACCTCCGAGGGGTAGTAATAGTGAGCATGCACCCGTACATCGGCCTCGTGTAAGTGTCAGCTGTTGGGGAACGTAGTAATTTCAAAAAAATTCCTACGCACACGCAAGACCATGGTGATGGCATAGCAACGAGAGGGGAGAGTGTATGTCCACGTACCCTCGTAGACCGTAAGCGGAAGCGTTATAACAACGCGGTTGATGTAGTTGTACGTCTTCACGATCCGACCGATCCAAGTACCAAACGTACGGCACCTCCAAGTTCAGCACACGTTCAGCTCGATGACGATCCCCGGGCTCCGATCCAGCAAAGCGTCGGGGATGAGTTCCGTCAACCGACGGCGTGGTGGCGATAATGATGCTCCACCGACGCGAGGGCTTCGCCTAAGCTCATGACGATATGACCGAAGTGGAATATGGTGGAGGGGGCACCGCTGCGGCTAAGGAGCGATCAGGTAGATCAACTTGTGTGTTCATGGGGTGCCCCTGCCCCGTATATAAAGGAGGGAGGGAGGAGGAGGCCGGCCCTAGGAGGGGCGCGCCATGGTGTGGAGTCCTACTAGGACTCCCTAGTCCTAGTAGGATTCCACCTCCCTTGTTGGAGTAGGAGAGGGGAAAGAGGGGAGAGGGAGAAGGAAGGGGCTCGCCCCTTGTCCAGTCGGACCAGAGGGGGCGCAGGCCTCCTCCCTTTAGCCTCTCTCCTCTATTCCCATATGGCCCAATAAGGCCCATATACTCCCCGGCGAATTCCGTAACTCTCCGGTACTCGAAAAATACCGAATCACTCGGAACCTTTCCGAACTCGAATATAGTCGTCCAATATATCGATCTTTACGTCTCGACCATTTGAGACTCCTCGTCATGTCCCCGATCTCATCAGGGACTCCGAACTCCTTCGGTACATCAAAACTCATAAACTCATAATATAAGCATCATGAAACCTTAAGCGTGCGGACCCTACGGGTTCGAGAACTATGTAGACATGACCTAGAACTATTCTTGGTCAATAACCAATAAGCGGGACCTGGATGCCCATATTGGCTCCTACATATTCTCGAAGATCTTTATCGGTCAAACCGCATAACAACATCGTTGTTCCCTTTGTCATCGGTATGTTACTTGCCGAGATTGATCGTCGGTATCCAATACCTAGTTCAATCTCGTTACGGCAAGTCTCTTTACTCGTTCGTAATGCATCATCCCACAACTAACTAATTAGTTGCAATGCTTGCAAGGCTTATAGTGATGTGCATTACCGAGAGGGCCAGAGATACCTCTCCGAGCAATCGGAGTGACAAAACCTAATCTCGAAATCGCCAACCCAACATGTACCTTTGGAGACACCTGTAGTACTCCTTTATAATCACCCGATTCGTTGTGACGTTTGGTAGCACCCAAAGTGTTCCTCCGGTAAATGGGAGTTGCATAATCTCATAGTTATCGGAACATGTATAAGTCATGAAGAAAGCAATAGCAGTATACTAAACGATCAAGTGCTAGGCTAACGGAATGGGTCATGTCAATCACATCATTCTCCTAATGATGCGATCCCATTAATCAAATAACAACACATGTCTATGGTTAGGAAACATAACCATCTTTGATTAATGAGCTAGTCAAGTAGAGGCATACTAGTGACTATATGTTTGTCTATGTATTCACACATGTATTATGTTTCCGGTTAATACAATTCTAGCATGAATAATAAACATTTATCATGATATAAGGAAATAAATAATAACTTTATTATTGCCTCTAGGGCATATTTCCTTCAGTCTCCCACTTGCACTAGAGTCAATAATCTAGTTCACATCGCCATGTGATTTAACACCAATATTCATATCGTATATGATTAACACCCATAGTTCACATCGTCATGTGACCAACACCCAAAGGGTTTACTAGAGTCAATTAATCTAGTTCACATCGCTATGTGATTAACACCCAAAAGAGTACTAAGGTGTGATCATGTTTTGCTCGTGAGAGAATTTTAGTCAGCGGGTCTCATCACATTGAGCCGTAAGTATTTTACAAATTTCTATGTCTACAATGCTCTTGCGGAGCTACTCTAGCTAATTGCTCCCACTTTCAATATGTATCTAGATTGGGACTCGAGTCATCTAGATTAGTGTTAAAACTTGCATCGGCGTAACCCTTTACGACGAACCTTTTCACTTCCATAATCGAGAAACATATCCTTATTCCACTAAGGATAATTTTGACCGCTGTCCATTGATCTACTCCTAGATCACTATTGCACTCCTTGCCAAGCTTAGTGGTAGGGTATGCAATAGATCCAGTACACAACATGACATACTTTATAGAACCTATGGCTGATGCATAGGAATGACTTTCATTCTCTTTCTATCTTCTGCCGTGGTCGGGGTTTTGAGTCTTACTCAATCTCACACCTTGTAACACAGGCAAGAACTCTTTCTTTGACTGTTCCATTTTGAACTACTTCAAAATCTTGTCAAGGTATGTATTCATTGAAAAACTTATCAAGCGTCTTGATCTATCTCTATAGATCTTGATGCTCAATATGTAAGCAACTTCAACGAGGTCTTTCTTTGAAAAACTCCTTTCAGACACTCCTTTATGCTTTGCAGAATAATTCTACATTATTTCCGATCAACAATATGTCATTCACATATACTTATCGAAAAGGCTGTAGAGCTCCCACTCACTTTCTTGTAAATACAGGCCTTTCCAAAAGTCTCATATAAAATCATATGCTTTGATCAACACATCAAAGCGTATATTCCAACTCGAGATGCTTGCACCAGTCCATTGATGAATCATTGGAGCTTGCACATTTTGTTAGCACCTTTAGGATTGACAAAATCTTTCGGTTGCATCATATACAACTCTTCTTTAAGAAAACCATTAAGGAATGCAGTTTTGACATCCATTTACCAGATTTCATAAAATGTGGCAATTGCTAACATGATTCGGACAGACTTTTAAGCATCGATACAAGTGAGAAAATCTCATTGTATTCAACATCTTGAACTTTGTCTAAAACCTTTTTCGACAAGTCTAGCTTTGTAGATAGTAATACTACTATCAGCATCTGTCTTCCTCTTGAAGATCCATTTATTTAACATGGCTTGCTGATCATCGAGCAAGTCAATCAAAGTCCATACTTTTGTTCTCATACATGGATCATATCTCAGATTTTATGGCCTCAAGCCATTTAGCGAATCTGGGCTCATCATCGCTTCCTCATAGTTAGTAGGTTCATCATGGTCTAGTAACATGATTACCGTACCATACAGTGTGGATCTTACTCTGGAAGACCCACGAGGTTCGGTAGCAACTTGATCTGAAGTTTCATGATCATCATCATTAACTTCCTCACTAATTGGTGTAGGAATCACGGAACTGATTTACGTGATGAACTACTTTCCAATAAGGGAGAAGGTACAATTACCTCATCAAGTTCTACTTTCCTCCCACTCACTTCTTTCGAGAGAAACTTCTTCTCTAGAAAGGATCCATCTTAACAACGAAAAACTTGCCTTCGGATCTGTGATAGAAGGTGTACCCAATAGTTACCTTTGGGTATTCTATGAAGACGCACTTCTCGATTTGGGTTCGAGCTTATCGGTGAAAACTTTTTCACATAAGCATCACAACTCAAACTTTTAAGAAACGACACTTAGGTTTCTTTGTTAAACCATAGTTCATACGGTGTCGTCTCAGCGGTTTAGATGGTGCCCTATTAAACGTGAATGCAACTGTCTCTAATGCATAACCCCAAAACGATATTGGTAAATCGGTAAGAGACATCATTGATCGCACCATATCAAAATAAAGTACGGTTACGACGTTCGGACACACCATTATGTTGTGGTGTTCCATGTGGCGTGAGCTGTGAAACTATTCCACTTTGTTTTAATTGAAGACCAAACTCGTAACTCAAATATTTTTCCTCTGCGATCATATCGTAGAAACTTTTATTTTCTTGTTACGATGATTCTTCACTTCACTCTGTAATTCTTTGAAGTTTTCAAATGTTTCAGACTTGTGTTTCATCAAGTAGATATACCCATATCTGCTCAAATCATCTGTGAAGGTCAGAAAATAACGATACTTGCCACGAGCATCAACACTCATTGGATCGCATACATCAGTATGTATTATTTCCAATAAGTCATTTGCTCGCTCCATTGTTCCGGAGAACAGAGTCTTTAGTCATCTTGCCCATAAGGCATGGTTACATAAGCATCAAGTGATTCATAATCAAGTGATTCCAAAATCCCATTAGCATGGAGTTTCTTCATGCGCTTTACATAATATGACCTAAGCGGCGGTGCCACAAATGAGTTGCACTATCATTATTAACTTTGCATCTTTGGCATCAATATTATGAATATGTGTATTACTACGATCGAGATCCAACAAACTATTTTTATTGGGTGTATGACCATTGAAGGTTTTATTCATGTAAACAGAACAACAATTATTCTTTGACTTTAAATGAATAACCGTATTACAATAAACATGATCAAATCATATTTATGCTCAGCATAAGCGCCAAATAACATTTATTCAGGTTTAACACTAATCCCGAAAGTATAGGGAGTGTGCGATGATGATCATATCAATCCTGGAACAACTTCCAACACTCATCGTCACTTCCCCTTCAACCAGTTTTTGTTCATTCTGCAACTCCCATTTGAGTTACTACTCTTAGCAACTGAACCAGTATCAAATACCGAGGGTTCCTCGAACACTAGTAAAATACACATCAATAATCTGTATATCAAATATACCTTTGTTCACTTTGCCATCCTTCTTATCCGCCAAATACTTGGGGTAGTTCCGCTTCTAGTGACCAGTTCCATTGCAGCAAAAGCACTTAGTCTCGGGCTTAGGTCGGACTTGGGCTTCTTCACTCGAGTAGCAACTTGCTTGCCGTTCTTCTTGAAGTTCCCTTCTTCCCTTTGCCCTTTTCCTTGAGACTAGTGGTCTTGTCAACCATCAACACTTGATGTTTTCTTGATTTCTACCTTCGCTGATTTTAGCATCGCGAAGAGCTTGGGAATTGTTTTCGTCATCCCTTGCATACTATAGTTCATCACGAAGTTCTAGTAACTTAGTGATGGTGACTAGAGAATTCTGTCAATCACTATCTTATCTGGAAGATTAACTCCCACTTGATTCAAGCGATTGAAGTACCCAGACAATCTGAGCACATGCTCACTAGTTGAGCGATTCTCCTCCATCTTTTAGCTATAGAACTTGTTGGAGACTTCATACCTCTCAACTCGGGTATTTGCTTGAAATATTAACTTCAATTCCTGGAACATCTCATATGGTCCATGACGTTCAAAACGTCTTTGAAGTCCCGATTCTAAGCCGTTTAAGCATGGTGCACTAAACTATCAAGTAGTCATCATATTGAGCTAGCCAAACGTTCATAACGTCTGCATCTGTTCCTGCAATAGGTCTTCACCTAGCGGTGCATCAAGGACATAATTCTTCTGTGCAGCAATGAGGATAAACCTCAGATAACGGATCCAATCCGCATCATTGCTACTAACATCTTTCAACACAGTTTTCTCTAGGAACATATTAAAATAAACATAACAAACATAGGGAAGCAACAACGCGAGCTATTGATCTACAACATAATTTGCAAAATACTACGGGACTAAGTTCATGATAAATTAAAGTTCAATTAATCATATTATTTAAGAACTCCCACTTAGATGACATCTCTCTAGTCATCTTAAGTGATTCGTGATCCAAATCAACTAAACCATGTCCGATCATCACGTGAGATGGAGTAGTTTCAATGGTGAACATCACTATGTTGATCATATCTACTATATGATTCACGCTCGACCTTCGGTCTCCGTGTTCGAGGCCATATCTGTTATATGCTAGGCTCGTCAAGTTTAACTGAGTATTCGCGTGCGCAACTGTTTTGCACCCGTTGTATTTGAGCGTAGAGCCTATCACACCCGATCATCACGTGGTGTCTCGGCACGAAGAACTTTCATAGCGGTGCATACTCGGGAGAACACTTCTTGATAATTTTAGTGAGAGATCATCTTATAATGCTACCGTCAATCAAAGCAATATAAGATGCATAAAGGATAAACATCACATGCAATCAATATAAGTGATATGATATGGCCATCATCATCTTGTGCTTGTGATCTCCATCTCTGAAGCACCGTCATGATCACCATCGTCACCGGTAGCGACACCTTGATCTCCATCGTAGCATCGTTGTCGTCTCGCCAACTATTGCTTCTCGACTATCGCTACTGCTTAGTGATAAAGTAAAGCAATTACATGGCGTTGCATTTCATACAATAAGCGACAACCATATGGCTCCTGCCGATTGCCGATAACTTCGGTTACAAAACATGATCATCTCATACAATAAAATATAGCATCACGTCTTGACCATATCACATCACAACATGCCTGCAAAAACAAGTTAGGCGTCCTCTACTTTGTTGTTGCAAGTTTTACGTGGCTGCTACGGGCTGAGCAAGAACCGTTCTTACCTCGCATCAAAACCACAGCGATAGTTTGTCAAGTTGGTGCTGTTTTAACCTTCGCAAGGACGGGCGTAGCCACACTCGGTTCAACTAAAGTGAGAGAAAGCAGACACCGCCGGTCACCTTTAAGCAACTAGTGCTCAAGCGGTGAAACCAGTCTCGCGTAAGCGTCTGGCGTAATGTCGGTCGGGCGCTTCATCTCACAATACCGCCGAACCAAAGTATGACATGCTGGTAAGCAGTATGACTTATATCGCCCACAACTCACTTGTGTTCTACTCGTGCATATGACATCAGCGCATAAAACCAGGCTCGGATGCCTTTGTTGGGTAACGTAGTAATTTCAAAAAATTCCTACGCACACGCAAGACCATGGTGATGGCATAGCAACGAGAGGGGAGAGTATGTCCACGTACCCTCGTGAGACCGTAAGCGAAGCGTTATAACAACACGGTTGATGTAGTCGTGCGTCTTCAAGATCCGACCGATCCAAGTACCGAGCGTCGGCACCTCCGAGTTCAGCACACGTTCAGCTCGATGGCGATCCCGGGCTCCGATCCAGCAAAGCGTCGGGGATGAGTTCCGTCGACGACGGCGTGGTGGCGATGATGATGCTCCACCGACGCAGGGCTTCGCCTAAGCTCATGACGATATGACCGAAGTGGAATATGGTGGAGGGGCACCGCTGCGGCTAAGGAGCGATCCGTAGATCAACTTGTGTGTTCATGGGGTGCCCCTGCCCCGTATATAAAGGAGGGAGGGAGGAGGAGGCCGGCCCTAGGAGGGGCGCCATGGTGTGGAGTCCTACTAGGACTCCCTAGTCCTAGTAGGATTCCACCTCCCTTGTTGGGGTAGGAGAGGGGAAAGAGGGAGAGGGAGAAGGAAGGGGGCTGCGCCCTTGTCCAGTCGGACCAGAGAGGGGCAGAGCCTCCTCCCTTTGGCCTCTCTCCTCTATTCCCGTATGGCCCAATAAGGCCCATATACTCCCGGCGAATTCCGTAACTCTCGGTACTCGAAAAATACCGAATCACTCGGAACCTTTCCGAACTCGAATATAGTCGTCCAATATATCAATCTTTAAGTCTCGACCATTTGAGACTCCTCTTCATGTCCCCGATCTCATCGGGGACTCCGAACTCCTTTGGTACATCAAAACTCATAAACTCAATATAAGCATCATCGAAACCTTAAGCGTGCGGACCCTACGGGTTCGAGAACTATGTAGACATGACCTAGAACTATTCTTGGTCAATAACCAATAGCGGGACCTGGATGCCCATATTGGCTCCTACATATTCTACGAAGATCTTTATCGGTCAAACCGCATAACAACATACGTTGTTCCCTTTGTCATCGGTATGTTACTTGCCCGAGATTCGATCGTTGGTATCCAATACCTAGTTCAATCTTGTTACCGGCAAGTCTCTTTACTCGTTCCGTAATGCATCATCCCGCAACTAACTAATTAGTTGCAATGCTTGCAAGGCTTATAGTGATGTGCATTACCGAGAGGACCCAGAGATACCTCTCCGACAATCGGAGTGACAAAACCTAATCTCGAAATACGCCAACCCAACATGTACCTTTGGAGACACCTGTAGTACTCCTTTATAATCACCCGATTCACGTTGTGACGTTTGGTAGCACCAAAGTGTTCCTCCGTAAGCGGAGTTGCATAATCTCATAGTTATCGAAACATGTATAAGTCATGAAGAAAGCAATAGCAGTATACTAAGCGATCAAGTGCTAGGCTAACGGAATGGGTCATGTCAATCACATCATTCTCCTAATGATGCGATCCCATTAATCAAATAACAACACATGTCTATGGTTAGGAAACATAACCATCTTTGATTAATGAGCTAGTCAAGTAGAGGCATACTAGTGACTATATGTTTGTCTATGTATTCACACATGTATTATGTTTCCGGTTAATACAATTCTAGCATGAATAATAAAAATTTATCATGATATAAGGAAATAAATAATAACTTTATTATTGCCTCTAGGGCATATTTCCTTCATCACCGTCAGTAGCGTCGCCCCTGACGCACACTACAGAGATGTGGCGACGGCCTGCGCGGGCCTCGCCGGTGGCCACGATCAAGAGGAAGACGCTGCCGTCCTCCTCCGAGAATAGCAGGTGACGCTGATCCTCCAGCGACTCCGGCACGGTGAACGGGTAGCACGTCTCATACTTGATGTTCTTCGCCAAGGGGCAGTAGTGATCGCCGCACGCGCTGCGTCGGGTGATGCATGATGTCGCCGGGCGAGCCCCAAAACGGCATCGGGCACTCATAGCGATGAGCGAAGGGCTCCTTGGAGGCATCGACCAGGCCGTCCATGAAGCGGGAGTGGCTGTAGGGGCGTTCCGCCCGATTGAATATATGAGCAAGTTACTACGAGATTTACTACAAAATAAATCATGACGGCTATAATAGAGATTAAACTAATCATGCGGACTAGCATAGTAGATGAACAGATTGAGTCTAGGACACAGAGTAGAAACATGAATTCTACCACGATTTCGAACAGGAAGGACAGAAACACATACGGTGCAACGGGAGCAGCACCATTGGCGTTGAGGTTGTCGCCCATGTCGTTGAGGAAGAGGTTGCCGAGGTCGGGGAAGAAGTCGTGGCTGCTAGCAGTCGCGAGAGTGCGCTCCCCAAATGTCACCAGCGCTCGCCGAATGGAGCGCAGGAGGGAGTGGCTGTAGGGGACGTTGCGGCCGCCGAATGGAGCGCAGGACTAGCCCATGAAGCAGTAGATGGTGCTCCTCCCTAGTCTCTATTCTTATCTCTATCTCTACTACTCTTCTTTGTTTTTTATAATATACTAGTTGTAGTTGTCCGTCGAATAGTCTCTGCGCCGTCCACTGCACGCCCGGCTGAACACGCCTCCTCGCCTCCATTAAACCCGCATTCAAACCGAGAAACCTACTCCGGCCTGCGGGAGGAAATTTGCCGGTTGCCGCGGGAGGGTTATTCTGCAAATTTTCAGCAACTTGGCATGCGACCGTTTGATCTCAGATCCAAGGGCTGCGAAAGCACCCCATATCATGGTCGCACCTACCACGACCGTGGCGTGCACGCATTTGGTCGCGCCCTTGGAGATTTAACATGGTGCGTTAGGCTATCTGATGTTGGCATGTCATACATAGTCATCACTTAGTCACTCATACTACAACAAGGTTAGCTATAAGGTTGGCTATAAGTGTATATTTTTTACTCCTCTCTATCTATTTCTTCGTACTCCCTCCGTCCCATAATATAAGAACGTTTTTGACACTAGTGTAGTGCCAAAACGTTCTTATATTATGGGACATAAAGTACTAGTATTATTGCATTTGCCAAGGGTGACCTCTTCCAATGAAATGGTGTTGCTAAGTTTGCTTCATTTAATTAGCTATAGACTCAAAATTGTCTTTTCACCTAGGTACACGCACTTAGCACCGTTTCTTCCTTGGGTCACCAAACTAGTCTCTCTCTTCTTGATTAACTTGCCACATCAGACTTTATGCCTATGTGGCAAGCTTAAGCACCTGTAGGAGCAAGTAAGTACAATAGTGCGCTTTACACGCACTTATGTCGTAGCCCCGTAGTTAAAATGATAATGGCAAGTCAAATCACGGGGCCCCACCTGTCCAGCAGTAACTCGCTGTCAAATCGCACAACCCTACGTTTGCAGCAGCCTACTCCCTCGTCTTCTCGCGTCTCTGTCGAACCGACTAGGCGGAACTACCCCGCCGCCTACCGCGCAGGAAAAGCCCCGCCCTCGACTTTTAAATAGTATACAGTATACTAATATTGTATCCATGGATTGCGCCCGCGCCATGGAGCAAAGTGTCTAGAAAACGGCGGTACACATGTACGGAGTATACAGCATGCCCGTCGCGTTCGCGTCGCACCCTAGACGGTCGGTCGGTCTGGCACGCTGCTCTCCGAATGGAACGCGTGTCATATTGCGTTCGCACACACATGTGGGACGGCAATTGAGAACCGACCATAGGCACACTCCCCGGCCCCACAAGTCGGGTGACTTAATAGAAGAGGGAGACGAGCGATAGTACTCCCTCCTTTCCGGTTTATAGGGCTCAATTCAAAAATCTCACCAACCAAGGTAGATGGTGAGTGGTGGAATACTTTTTGTAATTTGCAAAAGCACCCAATTAATGCTCTTGTGTTCCTCAAAAATTTATGTTTACCAATGTATTAATTGCAATGCATGGATGCATAGAGTACATGCATTGGTCAATTTTCTCTTAATACTTGCGTGCAATTATTTAATGCACCTTGGAATCTGAACTTGTGATGGGGAACAACCAAATTGAGCCTTATAAAATGGAAAAACTAAGATTTTGAGATAAGCCCTATAAACCGGAAAGGAGGGAGTACTAGAGAAGTGTTGTAGTACTACGTTGGTGCCTGGACGATCCCTGCAAGACACGGAAGATCAGTTCGTCCATGCATGTGATCGGACTCCGCAGAGACACGCTGGATTGGCTATCGTCTACATATCGTGCAGGCTGTGTTGTACATGGCTGTAGTTGTGGTGAGAAATCTAAAAAGGTTTCTTGTCATCTCGCAAAATTAGGTGTCATGTGCTTCGGATCACTGCGAGGTTAAACAGCGACAACCGAGTTGGGCTAGTCATTGGGGGCACATGCACGAACAGTGACTACTCGGCTGCCATCTAGGTCAAGCCGGCTATGTTAATTAGGACATCTATCGGCGGACCCCTTTTCTCTGAGTTTATCTTTAATTTGAGCTTTGTTCCTCGTCTAGTTTGTCCGTCAGATTCATGTTGTCTCCTTTGGGCGGTGAGGTTATGATTTCTTGTCATGTGGCATTTTTCGTGTTATATGTTATAATCCGGCGCTTGAGATCAAAATGGCGACAAGCTGCGCCACGGGCCACGTGCATGAAGACTACTCGACAGTCAATAGCGAGGTCAAGCCGGCTCCGTAGACAAAAGAAAACTAGTACTACTCCACTATATAGCAGGAGCCTCGCGCTTGCTTGCTAGTGTTGCTCTCTTCACACTATCTCGGCCTCTACAGATCTAAACACGACAGCGGTGGCCACTCTCTCTCTCTCTCTCTCTCTCTCTCTCTCTCTCTCTCTCTCTCTCTCTCTCTCTCTCTCTCTCTCTCTCTCTCTCTCTCTCTCTCTCTCTCTCTCTCTGCTGGTCACAGATCCAGCCGGATCCTCTCCGCCGGGGAAGGTGAGAAGGTGCAAGTTCACGCGGTCGTCCTCGGCGACGACTCTTACCCACTGCTGGGCGCGTCCCGATCAGCCTGCCTTGCCGTTCTCTCCCAAGCACCGCTGGCGAGGGAGGGCCTCCGACCCCTTCTTCCTCGCTGTTGTAGTGTGGGCAGATCCGGCTTCCCGCCGCCCACCTAGCGACATCCCGGCGACCATCAGGTATAACTTCCTTCGAAACCGGCCTTGCTCTACTTCCCGAGCTCCTGACGTCGCTGCATTTGTATCTTTTACTATTTCTCAGGCCCCCTCGTAGATAGGATCGATCGGCTGTTCGAAAACCACCTTTTTTTTACGTTTAAGAGGTAAAACTAGTTCATGCACTCGAATCTAGTACTACTTGGTTGAAACAAGGAAGAAAGGGGTGGGGTGGGGAGGATTTGTTACTGAATCTAGGACTTGGTGAAAGAGGAAATAATGGGGCGAATAGTAGCGAGGCGGCTATCCAACTGGTCTCTAGGTCTAATAGGAAATAAAGGGAGCAGCAGTACAAACTCAATATAAACCCGATCTATTGGTTGAAAAAGGAAAGAAAGTGGGGACTGGGGACAAGTCAGCGAGTAAGTACAACACTAGATTTGCTAGCCTCACACGGTATAAGGTGGCTATACCAAACAAAAATGGGACCAACCGGATATCATGTTACGATGTTTGTTGCCCGAGCCACTCTTATGTAATGCCTTTGGTAAAATGTAGCGATCGCCTTTGTTAAAAGTAAGGACACGTTAAACCAATGTTGTTTTCAATGTAATGCCTCGATAATATGAATCAATGGCACTTCTTTACATGTCCTGCTAAAATTTCCCATTAAGATAAGTTGGTTCTTTTAGTTAGAAATGCAAGCATCTGGTCCGCCTACTCTCCAAGTGCCCAAAGTAATGTAAGTATTTAACGGTTGTCATAGTTAATCCTAATGCCCACACTAATATCTAGCAATGCCTTTGCTTTAGAAATTGCTACTTGTCCTTGTAGGATTGCCATTCAGATAAGGAACATGCTTCTTTTCATTTGATGCATGTTTCATCACTTGTTAGTCACCCTCCTTTCCACCTTTTTGTGCAAGCAGAGATATAAATTTCACGCTCGATCTTAGTTGAACTGCACAAATGATATCCAAATTATAGTTGAGCATTCCGGGAGCTTCACAACCAACCTTGATGTTGCTCAATTTTATTGCAACTAATGAAGAAGAAGCTCTGTGGGTTTCATTTTCGATGGAAATGGAACCGGGTGGAAACCCTTTTCTTAAAAAAATTGAAGAAGAAGCTGCTAGCTCACGGGACATTGCTTCATTTTAGGTGAACTGCACCAAAAGGTCCCATGAATTGAATCATCCATGTTGGTGATTGAAAGAGCCAGCTTGACATCCGATCTAAGCACCCGGCCTCCATCCTTGCGACACACGGTACACCTTGTTTGCCACCTGCTCGACCCTAGTGTGGTGATAAAATGAAGTAATAATACAGTTAAAATAGGCGAGTGTCATCTCTATCATTTCATTTCCAATGTAGATAAAGAAAGTGCTTCTCTTTGTTAAAGTATGTTTCATCAACTAGTCCCATTGTTAATGTTTAAGCGTTCGCAAACTGGGGTGCTTAATTTTAGTTGATATGTACAAAATAGAGATTTGAATGTCTCAAAGGCGCCTCCTTGTACTACCGCTGTACACGGATGTTCATCACTGGCGGAGGGTGAATGAAGGAGACTTGGGCCGATGTCAATATGAGGTGTACCGTATGAGGCGTCATGAGGCCCATCTCGCCCGCATGACATGGCATACTATGATACTATCGCAATATTTTCTTCTATTTATTTTGTGTGTTTCATCAACTAGTGCCACTATAATGCAATCACGCTTTTTCATTATCTATGCAAACAGGGTTATTCAGCTGCATTTTGGTGGAACTGCACAAATGTACGTATGGAACCGGCATATATGCAGAGTGCGAGGTGTGCCAAGTAAAAATTACCGACACCAACCATGCTGCATGCACGCATTGGCATCCACCACCACCAGTGGGATGTGTGGCGCTCTCTGTGGACAGATCTTTCTTGGCAGCAAATCCTCTAACCAAATACTAGTAGCTTATATTGGCAGTTTTCTAGGGAGTACTCTTTTCTGAAAGAAGCACCAATTTATTTTTCTTTGTTTGTACACTGTGTCACAACTTTGACCCAAAGGTCCAGAGCTATTTTAGGGTGATTGGCGTAGTACTCGGAGACTGATTGCAAGCATGATTTTCATTAGCTGTCACATTGATTGTAAGCATGAGCAGGGGGAAGATTAGGTTAGTGCGAAGCTTACCTTAAACCCTACCGCCGCCGTTGAAATGAGGCGAGCATTGAGGGAACCGTGGAGAACGGCGGGGAAGCGACGTCGCGCCATCCGGCCTCCTCTTGCGGTGGGAGAACGAATACTCCTGTGGCTCCGGCTGCCTCTGCACCCTCACGAACGGCACATCATACTTGATCGATTCGTTATCCTCTGGGTGCTCGACCTTCGACCTGTACGCCCACCAGCTCCGTTTGACTGTCGCCTCGGGCGAATCTGTCTGCTCCATCGCCCAGAGGAGATACTCGATGAACTCCGAGGGCTGCGGCGTGACTGCCGCCGAGGAGTACATGTACATCGCCGCCGTCTCGCTCTTTCGCATACATTGCCACATGGCTCACACCGTCCTCGAAATCTCCCACTCATTGTCAAACCAACTAAGGATCTCCTTCAACCTAGCTAACTTTGCCTAGTCGCCGCCGGCGATCTGCCTGATTCGCTGCTGCATCCTCTCCATGGATGTCTTTCTAGTGGTCCGGTGCTAGCTTTGGAAGATGGGAGGAGAGACGGTGGTCTTGCAATAGAGAAGAGGGAGAGGCGAGACGGTGGTTTTGGAATGGAGATGATGGAGAGGAGAGGAGGTGGTTTTGCAATGGAGAAGATCAGAAGAGGGAGAGGCGAGATGGTGGTTTTGGAATGGAGATGATGGAGAGGAGAGGAGGTGGTTTTGCAATGGAGAAGATCAGAAGAGGGAGAGGCGAGACGGTGGTTTTGGAATGGAGATGATGGAGAGGAGAGCAGGTGGTTTTGCAATGGAGAAGAGGAGAGGAGGCGTCATGGCAGCGATTTAGGATTAGGCGAGAGGGCGGTAGCTGTGACGGATCAAAATCAAAATCAATTTACCCTTCAATTAAGAAAGCGACCCCACATTAATTAGTCTCCCTTTTATTCGGGTCATAATTGACCATGATTTTCGCACATAAAATATATGTTATATGTTGCAAAAATAATATAATTTGAAAGTACATTCAGATCTGAACTAAGCGATGCAATTTTTGGTGACATGCATTCACATTTTGCTTGTCAAATACAAGACGTGGTCAAACTTTGACCCAAAATCATAAAACAACAAAAAATACTTCCAAGACCAGCGCCGCTCTTCCGCTCTTCTCCTCTTAAACCAGCGCCGCTCCTCTCTGTTCAATCTAAATCCAGCGCCGCTCCTCTCCTCGTCCATTTCAAAACCACCGTCCCTCCTCTCTGTTCCAGTCCAAAACTAGCGTCGCTCCTCTCCCGTTCTAATCCAAAACCAGCGCTGCTCCTCTCCTCTTCCATTCAAAACCACCGCCCGGTGAGTGAAGGTCTGTGGAGAAGTAGATCGATGGAGGAGTACAACCGATACGTGAGGATCATGAGACGGCGACCCTGTGAAGCTAGCTAGGATGTTGGAGATCAGTCTTGGTTTGACAACAAGGACCAACTATCGGCGACGGCGACATCCATGGCCAAATATCTGCAATAGAGCGAAAAGCGGCGATACTCCGGAGGGAGTCGCCGAGTACATAGAGCTGCTCCTCGGGCCATGGAGCAAACAGATTCACGAATTCGATCGTGAGGAGCGATGGTGGAGTATCGATCCGGATGGAGCATCCACCGAGATTGAAGGATCGAGCATCAACAGGTGCCGTTTGTGAGGTGTCTGCCAGAGCGAGCGGTGGAGTCTTCGTCGACCGAACCCAACTGCAAGAGGAGAAAAGCAGTTGGCCCGACGACGCTTCCCCGCCATCGTCTCCCTCGCTGTTCAAATCGTCTCACGGGGCGGCTGTTTACCGCCGAGGAATAGGAGGGGGCTGCCCCCCCCCCAGCCCAATAGTCGGGCAGGTTGTGAATTGTCAGGAGGAGCTTAGGTTTGTCAGCATTTGCAGGTTGTGAATTGTGTTTTGTGTTGTGTATTTTGAGAGTACTTTCAGATATGAATGTCTTTTGAATTTCATATTTGCAGTATTGAGCATATGAAGTATTTTATGAATTCTAGAGATCTATTTTTAGCACTTAAAAAATGTAGTTTCATAGGAGTATAAAAGTGCAAACAATGTGATTCTCAGAGAAGAAAATGCAAGCTTCAATTTCAGATAAGAAACTACAAATTCAGTTTCAGATAAGAAACTACAACTTTTAGAGGCAGAGCATTTATATTAACACGGCCTTTTCAAACAGGGTTAACATCATGTTGGAAGTTTTATTCATGGTCGAAAATGGAACTACCAGCCAGTTAACATCATGCTGATCAACATTCATGCATAGCACATCTTTATATGATGCACAGTCAAAATGCCCACACAATGTCGAGTGTGCGAAACACAGAGAAAACGAGGGACGAAGTTTTGGCAAGTGTTGGACGTGGTTTTGGGCTGCCCCGTGTAGGCTTTCATTTTTAACATGCGCAACCCACGACCTCGGATGGGAGGTCCATAGGCCTGTTTGTATTTTCTTAGGGCCGTCATGTATCGACCGGCCTATGGACCTTCCATCCGAGGTTTTATTTTTGGCAGCCCAATTTATGTATTTTTTTTGAAGAAAACACAGAGGTCTGTTCTATTTTTCTATATAAGAATAGGAACGCCAGGTCCAACTTATGTTTCCCTTCTAACTATATTATATATATTTAAATTATTTTATATGTTATTATATATTATTTTTATTGTCATAATATATTTAACAGATACTTAGATATGTAAGAAAACAATATCCCACATCTTATTAACTTATAAAAATAATTTCTTAACAAATAAAATCCTGGATTGTTTTGCACGAAAATCCTAGTGATTGTGTACAAAAGCTTGGTAAGATTTAAGGATGAATGTAATAATACCACTTATTATTTAAATATATTTATAACAAAATGCTCAGCCCTTTTTATTTTTTGATAACATTGCTGGCCCAACCCAACATTATAATTAGAATCAGCCCAGCAAAATCGTGTATTTCGAGAAAGTGCAAATGGCCTGTAATTTTTAGGAAATAAAATAAATGGGCGCATGGACGCTACATTATTTGTTCACCCAGCCCAGCTAATGGCTGTAATTCAAAAAAGATCAAATTATTTGTAAATTCTACCGCAAAAAAAAGACTGTAAATTCTGAAAAATGGGTTGAATCGTGCCATGTTTTTGGAGGCTGAAATGTGGGCCAATAGGTGAAGCCAGCGCAAGTCGTTGTCAATTTAGTCAACAAATGATTACGACATGTTAGCCGTTGGATTTACATCCAACGACCGCATCCATCTTCAATCTCGTCTTCTTCCTCCAGCGCCGCCGGACCACCTCCGCCTCCTGCTGCTAGCAGCTCTGCTTAGCACGCTTCGCTATGAAGCGCTACTCCATCGTTGGCCAGGCCATCCCTCCACCCCTCCACACCTCCTGTTCTTCTCCACCGACTGCCGAACCACACCGCACTAGAACCAGTTAACCCTCGTACACCTCTCCGTCTACGACTCTACTCCCGCGTCTTCCCATCTCTGGCTCGTTGCTGTCCGGGGCCTCGCCGTCGTCCACCACCTTGGATGCGCTCGGCGTGGCGTGGTCAACATGGTCAACAAACGACACCATCGGAAGTAGACTGTGCGTGGAGAGGCTGACAGCTGGGTCCACGGCCGCACACAAGGAAATGCCTCCTTATTACGCGCAAAATAATGATTCATCCACCTGACATCTGGGACCCACCAAAAGAGCCTCTGTATTTCATGAAAAAAACGTGCCCCTAGCTGACATGTCGGACCCACCAGCTATCTTCGCGCGAAAAGGAAGTGCCTCCTTATTACGCACAAAAAATGAATACTCCCCCTGCCAGCTGGAACCCAGCATAGTGGGAGGCTGACTTGTGGGCCTACCGAGTTGACGGGACGGAGGGCTTTGTCAACTTAGTCAATATGAACGATTCTAGCTCCTGTTACCGTACAATGTTCATCCAATGGCCGTAGTGCTTCTTCAACCTCTGGTATTCTTGCTCGGCCGCCCAAACCAGCGCCCGGTCGTGCGCGTGCTCCTCGCCTCCGTGGCGGTTGTGATGCCGCGGAGGCCTCACCGCCCCTACTACTCCCACCGCTGGCCAGGCCATCCCTCTACTCACCCACACCCCTGTTATTCATGGCGGCAAGCAGCCTCACACCACAGCCGAACCAGTGAACCCTCGTACTCCTCTTCATGCGGGCATCCGCTGCTGCGTCTTCCCCGGCTCCGAGTCGTCCCCTTCCTAGGCCTCGCCGTCGTCCACCGCCGTGGTGCTCTCGGTGCAGCGTGGTCAACGTGGTCAAGGAACGACTTCCATCGAACGTGGATTGTACGTGGAGAGGCTGACAGCTGGGTCCACGGCCGCAGCAAGGAGGTGCCTCCTTATTACGCGCAAAATATTGATTCCTCCACCTGACAGCGGGGACCCATCGGATGGGCCACCGTATTTCACGAGAAAAACATTTCCCCTGACTTCTGGGACCCACCAACTACATCTTCGCACGCAAGGAAGTGCGTCCGGGCAAAAAAAGACGATTCGCCCCCCTGACTGCTGGGACCCACCAGCTACATCTTCGCACACAAGGAAGTGTGTCCGGGCAAAAAAAAATGATTCGCCCCCCTGACTGCTGGGACCTACCAGCTACATCTTCGCACGCAAAGGAAGTGCGTCCGGGCAAAAAAAATTACGATTCGCCCCTCTGACTGCTGGGACCCACCAGCTACATTTTCGCACACAAGGAAGTGCCTGACAGTTGGGACCCACCTGGTCGAAGCGTACGTAGCGTTGTCATTCTGGTCGCGGAAGTGTACGTACATATTGGTCGTTGTAGAGGCGCGCATGTGTCGTAGTAGAGGCGCGCAAGTAGCATGTACACGTACGTACAGCGGTCAGGGTGCAAGAAAGAAAATACGGCCACGTACGTACATACGGGCAGGGTCTCGAACGCCTACTCGCGCATACGTACGGCGAGGGCTCGTGTACATGGCTGGGTCGGAACGGAGAAACAACATCGTATATCGTGTTCATGGGGAGGCAACAGAATGCATCGTGTTCATGGGGAGGCAACAGAATGCGTCGTGTTCATCGGGAGGCAACGGAACGCGTGGGAGCCAACCGGCTTGGACGGAACAGGCGATGGAAACGAGGCCTGGCGTACCGCAGAACGGAGGAAACGGCCTTGTGTTCGACCGGCCACGTTCGAAACGGGGTCCTGTTGATCGGGAGGGGTCTGGTGTACCGCAAAACGGAGGAAAAGGACCTCCTACGGTCGAAACGGGGGTCCTGTTGATCGGGAGGGGTGTGGCGTACCGCAAAACGGACGAAACGGACCTCCTACGGTCGAAACGGGGGTCCTGTTCATCGGGAGGGGTGTGGCGTACCGCAAAACGGAGGAAACGGACCTCCGAAATGGACCTCCTACGGTTGAAACGGGGGTCCTGTTCATCGGGAGGGGTGTGGCGTACCGCAAAACGGGACTCCACGGGATACTGTTCATCTCCACCGTCGACCTCCTCCAGCCTCCACGGGCTACCTTCGACCTCCTCCAGCCTCCACGGGCTCCTGTTCATCTAGCCTCCACCGCGCGTTACTCCACCAGCTACTATTCAACCACCCCTCCACGGGCACCCCTCCACCGTCTACTTTTCATCCAGCCCTCCACACCACGGGGTCCTGTTCAACCACCCCTCCACGGCCACCCATCCATCGTCTACTGTTCATCCAGCCCTCCACGCCACGGGGTCCTGTTCATCCAGAGGCAACGCCACCGCCTCCTTTATTCATCGAGGCAGCATCGATCGGCTTGATTAGCAGCGAGAGCGAAGAATCGCTCGATCGGGTTGATTAACAGCCATCGATCGATCGCTCGGGTTCGAGAACGCGCGTAACTGCGGTCAATCGCTCGGGTTCGATTAGAGCCCAACGCCTCACTCGGGTTGATTAGAGCCAACGCCCGCGCACACGCAGCGACGTGTAGAGAAAGCGCGCATCGCTCGGCCCCGACCTCCCACCGTAACCGCAACTCCCGAAATTTTCCTCCCCTTGCTTCTACCACGGTTTTTCCGTCATGGACGGCCCAAAGAATGTCATGCAGCTGCGTCTCCGGCTCGCCCAGGACGAAAAGCCCATTTTTTGTCATGATTTTTTGTCATAGAAGTAGGAGCCCACCACATCTATGATGTTACCGGGTTCTGTCACAATTATCGTCATAGAAGTGTCCTATGTATGACAGGAAAAAAGATTCGTTCGGCCCAAAATGTCACGGATGTGTCTTTTTTTTGTAGTGATAATATATGTTGGCAGCGGCAGAGCCACCGACTTGATCAAAGTCTCCCTGCCCGGTTGAGCTAAATGCCCATCCCCCCATTGAATTAATCTCTTTGTCAGGCTGGTTTGCAAGCTTTGGAATCGCCCCTTCGACATGCGGCCCTCTGGGGTTGGCAGACCCAGATATCTCTCCTCAAAAGAAGTACTGGTAACCTGAAGAGTCAACCTTACTTCAGCCTGAACTGATTCTAGACATGAAGTGCCAAAAACACGAGCATTTGTTGTAGTTGAGGCTTTGGCCCGTAGCTGTATTGTATAGATCTAAAGCCTTCTTTACTTCCAAAGTTTGTTCCTGTGATGCTTTAAAAAATAGGAGAGTGTCATCTGCGACGAGTAAGTGTGAGATGCCTGGAGCTCTCCGATAGCTTTTGACTGGAGTTATTGCATTAGCCATAACTTGCTGCCTTAAGATTGAAGAGAGACCATCAGCCACAAACACTACAGGAATCAGGCACTTTGCCGTCTCATGGCGGACCTTTGCCATCAGCCAGCAGACAACAACAGGTCCGGCTGAATAGGCTACTGAAGGAAATATGCCTTAGTGGTAATAATAAAGTTATTATTTATTTCCTTATATCATGATAAATGTTTATTATTCATGCTAGAATTGTATTAACCGGAAACATAATACATGTGTGAATACATAGACAAACATAGTGTCACTAGTATGCCTCTACTTGACTAGCTCGTTGATCAAAGATGGTTATGTTTCCTAGCCATAGACATGGGTTGTCATTTGATTAAGGGGATCACATCATTAGGAGAATGATGTGATTGACTTGACCCATTCCGTTAACTTAGCACTCGATCGTTTAGTATGTTGCTATTGCTTTCTTCATGACTTATACATGTTCCTATGACTATGAGATTATGCAACTCCCATTTACCGGAGGAACCACTACAGGAATCAGCTACTTTGCCATCTGCCACGGCGGACGGCAAAGGCATGGATGGCGGACGGCAAAGACCTTTGCCGTCAGCCACGGACGGCAAAAGGGGACGGTAAAGTAGGGGAAGGCTAAGAGCTGTGTTGTCGTCCGCTTTGGGCAGCTGACGGCAAAGGGGCCTTTGCCATCAGCAGCGGACGGCAAAGAAGGCGGACGGCAATAAATGCGTTGTTACTCCGTTAGGTGGTTAACTGCAGGCCTTTGCCGTCCGCTGTGGATGGCAAAGCTGTGCCATCCACCATCAGAGGCAAACCGACCAAATTGGTCACCTCCCAGAAGCACAGATTGTTCGCCACGTGGCCTCTTTGCCGTCCGCTGCTGATGGCAAAGAGCCCTTTGCCGTCGGTGGCAGACGGCAAAGAGGCTGCATATTGTCTCTTTTTTTCTGTTTTTTTTAATTCAACAATTTACACAGCAAATATATATGACATATATAGATATATTTCACAGGGCTATTTAACAACAATCATATCACATATCCAGCACATAAGTTTCATCCATTCATACATAAGCAAGTTCCATCCATACACATTGTTCCATCCATATACATATTACAATGCAAAGTTTCATCAACATATCAAGTTCCATCATAGCAAGCTAGATACAATGCAAAGTTTCATCAAAGGAAAAGCAAGCACTCCATCATAGCAAGCTAGCTTCCATGAAGTGAATGAAATCTGCAAAATGGTAAATAAGAAAGTTAGAAATAGGTGACTAGAACAAGAATAAGACTAGAACAAGAAGTATATGTCATTTATGAGCTAACTTAGGTGAAATGGATCATATATGAGCTAACAAAGTTGAAATGGGTTGTTTATGAGCTAACTTAGTTGAAATGGATCATTTATGAGCTAACTTAGTTGAAATGGGTCATTTATGAGCTAACTAAGGTGAAGGGCATCGTTTTTCAGCTAAGTAAGGTGAAATGGATCGTTTTTGAGCTAACTTAGGTGAAATGGATCATTTATGAGCTTTTATGAGCTAACTTAGTTGAAATGGGTCGTTTATGACCTAACTAAGGTGAAATGCCACGTTTGCTAACTAAGGTGAAATGGATCGTTTTTTAGCTAACTTAGGTGAAATGGATCATTTATGAGCTAATTTAGGTGAAATGGATCGTTTTTAGCTAACTTAGGTGAAATGGATCGTTTAGGATCAAATCTAGGTGAAATGGGTCATTTTGGAGCTAACCTAGGTGAAATGGGTCATTTTGGAGCTAACCTAGGTGAAATGGGTCATTTTAAAGCTAACGTAGGTAAAATGGATCATTTAGGAGCTAATCTACGTAAAATGGGTCATTTTAGAGCTAACTTGGATAAATTGGATCACTTGTAAGCTAACTAAGGTAAAATGAGTCATTTTAGAGCTAACTTTAGGTAAAATAGATCGTTTATGAGCTAACTAAGCTAATTATGCAATTTTTGACATAAGTAACCTAAGTACATATCGTTTTAGAGCTAACTTAGGTAGAATGGATGGTTTATGAGGTGAGTAAGCATATTAAGTCATTTTGGAGGAAAAAAAGCTAACTCTAGGTCATTATGGTAAGCATATTGGAGGAAATAAAGCTAAGTCTAGGTCTTTATGCATTTGTTAAGCAAAACACTAGAGAAACTTACCGTGATCGGGGAGGTGTCTGGCGGGCTGGCTCGCGCCGGTAGTCGGAGAAGGATCGTGCGATGCGTTTACGGAGTTAAGCTGCACCAAAGATCATTTCAATGTCTCGTTAGCATTATGACACTCAAATGTTAAGACTAGCAAGTAATTTCCATTCTAATTAAACTCACCGTGCTCCTGGAGCAATCACGGCATCGGCGGAGCGGTCTGACGGACTTCTCGCACACAGATCGCACATTTGGTTTTCACAACAGAGTCATACTAGTTAGTAATGAGACTCAAATGTTAAGACTAGCAAGTAATCTGCAGAAGAAACTTACCACAAGGAGCTCATACATGGCCCTTGCCTGCATGTCATTCCGTGCCCTCTCCTCCTCCAACATCTTTGTCGTCCTCTCCTCCAACTCCCGCTGCCTCTCCGCCGCCTCCGCCAGAAGTTTCTCCGTTCTATCTCTCTCACTCTGTATAGCAGCCTGCAACACCACTCACATGACCATTTGTAATCATTGATGGAAGCGCACATAATGTAATGGAGAAAGATAGCTGAGTACTTATAACTAACCTTGAAGGCGAGTTGGACTGGCCGTTCACGAGGCCTTATCTCAGGAGCGGAGCTCGACTGGCGCGCCTTGATCTCCGGGAGAGTGCTAGGACAACGGATAAGTCCATCTCCCATGGCTATGGAGCCATGGGACCTCCCGCCACCAGATATCATCAGCAGCTCTGTATCAATGGGACCCTGGCTCGGGTTAAAGTCCTCCCCTTTCCTCGCCTTCCCCTGATCTCTATATTGCACGAGCTTGTCGTGGGCGGAGATGTTGGTGAAGTTCTTTGGATCATCGAGGTCGACGCAGAGAATGCCTTGACTTTCTTGTAAGAGCGGTGTGGGCCATGGCATACAGGTCGTACACCTCGGCACCTTATCCGCCTTATTGTGGCGTGCTGAAAGAGAGAAACAAAGTAAATTAGTAATTAAAGGGCTAAAGCTAGCATGATGAATGAATTGCATGAATCATGAAGCAAACCACATACCCAGTTCGCCCGTACTGAAATAAGTTGGAGCTGCCTTGGTGGTGTGGCACACCTTCCATTTGGGCACAATTGTCCTTGGCCTCGTTGTGGGAGGCCCGCCATTGTTTTGAGCACCACGCATTGACCAACACCTCCCAACAATCCATCCGATCCGCACACCATCTCGGAGGGGCCTAAGTTAGCAAATAGAAACTTTAGCGCTATGGCTATGAATTACTAAATGAAGGAAGTAAGTACAAGGCCTTAAGAATTACCTTCATGTACTGCTCCTTACTCAAGAACTTATCGCGGCACTCCTGCTTGGGCTTCTTGATACCACGCCCGGCGTAGTACTCTCGAACAGCCTGCACCCGAACCTCATGTCGTAAGTTCTGAAGTAGGCACTTGCACTCCTTGTCGATAACATCTGCCGCCTCCTCCTCGTATCCCTCCTCACACCTGTAGAATGTCTGCAATCAAATGATACAATATTGATTAGTACAATTAATAACTAGCTAGTTCAAGATTTTTAATTGTGTAAAGGAGAAATTACCCAGAACTTTCTGATCACCACGTCTGCCCTCGTCTTGCACAAGACACCGTCGATAATCTCACCCGGCGGGGCCGGGGCAGCCAAGTAGTGCTCCCAACTCAATCCAACCTCTGGAAGCCGACCCTCACCAGGCAATGTGACAAACCCCGGGAAGTTTTGCCGAATCAGAACTCCAAGGACGGAGTTGGGACGGTGGACACTTTCATGGTGGTCCCAACCCCTGCAGCATGACAAGGCCAACGCATTAGTTATTCGAAGAAACGTGAATGCAGAAGGTACAAAAAGATTAAATGCACTTACCTCTCCCCATCAGGGAAAATCAACCACCTCTCGCTTTCATGGTCGCCGCACGGACGGAGCCGTGTAGCACCACGCTGGTAGACGTTGCCCCCTCCTCCTCAATATCATCGGCTCCCGTCATCATCAAGATGGCCACTCGGCTCCCGCCATCATCGGCATGGCCACTCGGCTCCTCAGGCTGACCCGACCAGGTACCCCATCCAGACGTGTGCTCCTCCGGGGTCTCGTGGGCCCAACTCTCGTGGGCCGAAGGCCCGTCGACCAGAGGCTCGTGGGCCGAAGGCCCGTGGACCGGAGGCTCGTGGACCGGAGTCCGTGTAGCCTCCTCCTCGGACGAGTCCACCCTAGCAGTCACGTGCTCGGGTGAAACAGCTGGGGATGGCGGCGAGGAAGGAGCCGTAAGAGTCACCCTACCTCCTCTCCCGCGACCACGTGCTCCACCTCCTCTCTTCTTCTTACCTCGTCCCCTGCTGGGCACCGCAGTCGACGAAGAAGGGCCCGGTGGTGTCGACATACTGTCCAGCAACGCTCGGCGGAGAGGTGCGTGTGCAATGGAAGACCTCGCAACACGCGCCGACAAAGAAGGGGCCTCGGCGCGCTCCCGACCAGCGCTCACCATCTTTCAACACCTGCCATGACAAAGAATAAACGAAATTAGTACAACATAAAAAAAAGTACCGACATGAATAATAATATGTATATCACTTAAGTGTATCATCATCAAGTACAACATAAAAAAATTGAATACCTGACACTACTAATAATCTCGATCAGTATCATCAATAAATGCATAATCATCATCATCACTATAATCAATGATGGGCTCACTATAATCATCATCATCACTATCATCACTATAATCATCATCATCATCTTTGGACACACAACAATTATATATATAATTCACCACGAAATTTATCGTCGGATCCGGAGCAAAGCATATCGTCGGATCGGGTGTTGTTTCGGGTCGGGGTTCGGTTGTCGGGTCGAGTGTCGGGTCGGGTCGGGTCGGGTCGAGGTGTCGGGTCGGGTCGGTCTCGGGTCCGGGGTGTCAGGTTGGGGTGCCGTGTCGGTGTCGAGGTCGGGTGTCGATCGGGTCGTCGGGGGGTCGGGGTCGGGTCGGGGTCGGGTCGGGTCGGGTCGGGGTCGGGGGGGGTCGGGGGTCGGGTCGGGTCGGGGTGTCGGGTCGGGGTCGGGGGGTGTCGGTTGTCGGGTCGGTGTCGGGTCGTCAGGTCGGGTCGGGTCGGGTCTCGGGTCGGGTCGGTCTCGGGTCGGGTGTCAGGTCGGGTGTCGGGTCGGGTCGGGTGCCGTGTCGGTGTCATGCGTCCGGTGTCGATCGGGTCAGGCTCGGGGTCGGGGTGTCGGGTCGGGTCGGGTCGGGTCGGGGTCGGGGGTCGGGTCGGGGTCTCGGGTCGGGGTGTCGTGTCGGGGTGCCGGGTCGGGGTCGGGGTGCCGTGTCGGGTCGGGTTTTTCCCCCTCTTTTTTTCCTTTTCTTCTTCTTCCTCTTCTTCCTCTTCTTCCTTTTCTTCCTTTTTCCTTCTTCTTCTTCTTTTTCTACCTCCTTTTCTTTTTCCTCTTCTTCTTCTTCTCCTCCTCTCCACTTTTTTCTTCTTCTTCTTCCTCTTCTTCTTTTTTCTTCTCCTCCTCCTCTTCTTCTTCTTCCTTTCCTTTTTCCTCTTCTTCTTCTCCTCCTCTCCTCTTTTTTTCTTCTTCTTCTTTCCTAAACCTAAACCTAAACCTAAAACTAAACCTAAATCTAAAACTAAAACTAAAACTAAAACTATATCTAAACTAAACATAAACCTAAAACTAAAAAAATAGAAAAAAAGGAAAAAACTAAATCTAAACCTAAAACTAAACTAAAACTAAACCTAACCTAAAACCAAACCTAAAACTAAAACTAAAACTAAAACTAAACTAAACATAAACCTAAAACTAAAAAACAGAAAAAAGAGGAGGTAGAGCTCACTGGGCAGGGCCGGTGGAGGAGGTGGCGGTGGAGGGGGGCGGGCGGGCGGGCGGCTTGGGCGGGCGGTGGTGGGCTGGGGGGGGGGCGGTGGGGGCAGGCGAGACGAGACGACAGAGCAGACGGGGGGGCGAGGCAGGCAGTGGCGACGAGGCGGGGGCGGTGGAGGAGGGGGGGGCGGGCGGGCGACGACGGCGGGGCCGGGCGGGGGGGGGGCGGCGGGGCCGAGACGGGAGGCGGGGGGGGGCGGGGGGGTGGGGGCGTGGCGGGTGGGGGTGGGGGGGGGGCGGGGGGGGGCGGGCGGGGGGGTGAGTGGTGGGGCGGCGCTGCGGTGGGAGCAGGGAGAGAAACAGAGAGAGAGGGCGGGGTGGGGCGCGCCGTTAGATATGTTAAATGTTTGCCGTCCGCCCTCTTTGTCGTCCGCTTTTTTGCTCTTTGCCGTCCGCTAGCAGACGGCAAAGAGGGGGTCCATTAAGTATTTTTTTAAACAGCTCCTCAGTGGGGCCCCCTCCCTCTTTGCCGTCTGCTAGCCGACGGGAAAGAATCTTTGCCGTCAGCTAGCGGACGGCAAAGAACTGGCTGATGGCAAAGACTTTCTTTGCCATCAGCCAATTCTTTGCCGTCTGCTTTTGGGTAGCTGATGGCAAGAGTTATTTGCCGTCCGCCAGCGAGCGACAAAGAAGTGGCAGATGGCAAAGTAGCTGATTCGAGAGTGAACACTTTGTGTGCTACCAAACGTCACAACGAATCGGGTGATTATAAAGGTGCTCTACAGGTGTCTCCAAAGGTACTTGTTGGGTTGGCGTATTTTGAGATTAGGATTTGTCACTCCGATTGTCGGAGAGGTATCTCTGGGCCCACTCGGTAATGCACATCACTTAAAGCCTTGCAAGCATTGCAACTAATGAGTTAGTTGCGGGATGATGTATTATGGAACGAGTAAAGAGACTTGCCGGTAACGAGATTGAACTAGGTATTGAGATACCGACGATCGAATCTCGGGCAAGTAACATATCGATGACAAAGGGAACAACGTATGTTGTTATGCGGTCTGACCGATAAAGATCTTCGTAGAATATGTGGGAGCCAATATGAGCATCCAGGTTCCGCTATTGGTTATTGACCGAAGACGTGTCTCGGTCATGTCTACATAGTTCTCGAACCCGTAGGGTCCGCACGCTTAAATTTAGATGACGGTTATATTATGAGTTTATGTGTTTTGATGTACGAAGGAGTTTGTAGTCCCGGATGAGATCGGGGACATGATGAGGAGTCTCGAAATGGTAGAGACGTAAAGATCGATATATTGGACGACTATATTCGGACTTCGGAAAGGTTCCGAGTGATTCGGTATTTATCGGAGTACCAGAGAGTTACGGGAATTCATCGGGGAGAAGTATTGGGCCTTATTGGACCATACGGGAATAGAGGAGAGAGGCCAAAAGGAAGGAGGCGCGCGACCCCCTCTGGTCCGAATTGGACAAGGGGTGCAGCCCACTTTTCCTTCTCCCTCTCCCCCTCTTTCCTTCTCTCCTATTCCAACAAGGAAAAGGAGGAGTCCTACTCCCGGTGGGAGTAGGACTCCCCCCTTGGCGCGCCCTCCTCTTGGCCGGCCGCCTCCCCCCTTGCTCCTTTATATACGGGGGCAGGGGGCACCCCATAGATGCAACAATTGATCCCTTGGATCTCTTAGCCGTGTGCGGTGCCCCCCTCCACCATAATCCACCTCGATAATATCGTAGTAGTGCTTAGGCGAAGCCCTGCGTCGGTAGAACATCATCATCGTCACCACGCCGTCGTGCTGACGGAACTCTCCTCAAAGCTCGGCTGGATCGGAGTTCGAGGGACGTCATCAAGCTGAACGTGTGCTGAACTCGGAGGTGTCGTACGTTCGGTACTTGATCGGTCGGATCGTGAAGACGTACGACTACATCAACCCCGTTGTGCTAACGCTTTCGCTTTCGGTCTATGAGGGTACGTGGACAACACTCTCCCCTCTTGTTGCTATGCATCACCATGATCTTGCGTGTGCGTAGAATTTTTTTGAAATTACTACGTTCCCCAACAGTGGTATCAGAGCCAGGTTTTATGCGTAGATGTCATATGCACGAGTAGAACACAAGTGAGTTGTGGGCGATATAAGTCATACTGCTTACCAGCATGTCATACTTTGGTTCAGCGGTATTGTGAGATGAAGCGACCCGGACCGACATTACGCGTACGCTTACGCGAGACTGGTTTCACCATTACGAGAACTCGTTTCTTAAAGGTGACTGGCGGATGTCTGTCTCTCTCACTTTAGTTGAACCGAGTGTGGCTACGCCGGTCCTTGCGAAGGTTAAAACAGCACCAACTTGACAAACTATCATTGTGGTTTTGATGCGTAGGTAAGAACGGTTCTTGCTAAGCCCGTAGCAACCACGTAAAACTTGCAAACAACAAAGTAGAGGACGTCTAACTTGTTTTTGCAGGGCATGTTGTGATGTGATTTGGTCAAGGCATGATGCTAAATTTTATTGTATGAGATGATCATGTTTTGTAATCGAGTTATCGGCAACTGGCAGGAGCCATATGGTTGTCGCTTTATTGTATGCAATGCAATCGCCCTGTAATGCTTTACTTTATCACTAAGCGGTAGCGATAGTCATAGAAGCATAAGATTGGCGAGACGACAACGATGCTATGATGGAGATCAAGGTGTCGCGCCAGTGATGATGGTGATCATGACGGTGCTTCGGAGATGGAGATCACAAGCACAAGATGATGATGGTCATATCATATCACTTATATTGATTGCATGTGATGTTTATCTTTTATGCATTTGATTGACCCATCTTATCTTGCTTTGATTGACGGTAGCATTTTAAGATGATCTCTCACTAAATTATCAAGTATAAGTGTTCTCCTTGAGTATGCACCATTGCGAAAGTTCTTCGTGCTGAGAAACCACATGATGATCGGGTGTGATAGGCTCTACGTTCAAATACAACGGGTGCAAAACAGTTGCACACGCGGAATACTCAGGTTAAACTTGACGAGCCTATCATATAACAGATATGGCCTCGGAACACGGAGACCGAAAGGTCGAGCGTGAATCATATACTAGATATGATCAACATAGTTTAGTTGATTTGGATCACGTAATCACTTAGAGGATTAGAGGGATGTCTATCTAAGTGGGAGTTCTTAAGTAATATGATTAATTGAACTTAAATTTATCATGAACTTAGTCCTGGTAGTATTTTGCAAATTATGTTGTAGATCAATAGCTCGCGTTGTTGCTTTCATATGTTTATTTTGATATGTTCCTAGAGAAAATTGTGTTGAAAGATGTTAGTAGCAATGATGCGGATTGGATCCGTGATCTGAGGATTGTCCTCATTGCTGCACAGAAGAATTATGTCCTTGATGCACCGCTAGGTGACGGACCTATTGCAGGAGCAGACGCAGACGTTACGAACGTTTGGCTAGCTCAATATGATGACTACTTGATAGTTTAGTGCACCATGCTTAACGACTTAGAATCGGGACTTCAAAGACGTTTTTGAACGTCATGGACCATATGAGATGTTCCAGGACTTGAAGTTAATATTTCAAACAAATACCCGAGTTGAGAGATATGAAGTCTCCAACAAGTTCTATAGCTAAAAGATGGAGGAGAATTGCTCAACTAGTGAGCATGTGCTCAGATTGTCTGGTACTACAATCGCTTGAATCAAGTGGGAGTTAATCTTCCAGATAAGATAGTGATTGACAGAGTTCTCTAGTCACCATCACCAAGTTACTGGAACTTCGTGATGAACTATAGTATGCAAGGGATGACGAAAATGATTCCCGAGCTCTTCGTGATATTGAAATCGACGAAGGTAGAAATCAAAAAAAGAGCATCAAGTGTTGATGATTGACAAGACCACTAGTTTCAAGAAAAGGGCAAAGGGAAAGAAAGGGAACTTCAAGTAGAATGACAAGCAAGTTGTCACTCCCGCGAAGAAGCCCAAAGCTGGACCAAAGCCTGAAACTGAGTGCTTACACTACAAAGGAAATGGTCACTGGAAGCGGAAATGCCCTGAATATTTGGTGAATAAGAAGGATGGCAAAGTGAACAAGGGTATATTTGGTATACAGGTTATTGATGTGTACCTTACTAGTGTTTATAGTAGCCCCTGAGTATTTGATACTTGTTCAGTTGCTAAAAATTAGTAACTCGGAACAGGAGTTACAGAATAAACAGAGACTAGTTGAGGGTGAAGTGACGATGTGTGTTGGAAGTGGTTCCAAGATTGATATGATCATCATCGCACACTCCCTATACTTTCGGGATTAGTGTTAAACCTAAATAAATGTTATTTGGCATTTGCGTTGAGCATGAATATGATTTGATCATGTTTATTGCAATACGGTTATTCATTTAAAGTCAGAGAATAATTGTTGTTCTGTTTACATGAATAAAACCTTCAATGGTCATACACCCAATGAAAATAGTTTGTTGGATCTCCATGGTAGTGATACACATATTCATAATATTGATGCCAAAAGATGCAAAGTTGATAATGATAGTGCAACATATTTGTGGCACTGCCGTTTGGGTCATATCGGTGTAAAGCGCATGAAGAAACTCCATAAAAATGGACTTTTGGAATCACTTGATTATGAATCATTTGATGCTTGTGAACCGTGCCTTATGAGCAAGATAACTAAAACTCCGTTTTCCGGAACAATGGAACGAGCTACTGACTTATTGGAAATAATACATACCGATGTATGCGATCCAATGAGTATTGATGCTTGTGGCAAGTATCGTTATTTTCTGACCTTCACAGATGATTTGAGCAGATATGGGTATATCTACTTAATGAAGCACAAGTCTGAAACATTTGAAAAGTTCAAAGAATTTCAGAGTGAAGTGGAGAATCATCGTAACAAGAAAATAAAGTTTCTATGATCTGATCGTGGAGGAGAATATTTGAGTTACGAGTTTGGCCTTCATATAAAACAATGTGGAATAGTTTCACAGCTCACGCCACATGGAACACCACAACGTAATGGTGTGTCCGAACGTCATAACCACACTTTATTGGATATGGTGCGATCTATGATGTATCTTACCGATTTACCACTATCGTTTTGGGGTTATGCATTAGAGACAGTTGCATTCACTTTAAATAGGGCACCATCAAAATCCGTTTGAGACGACGCCTTATGAACTGCGGTTTGGCAAGAAACCAAACTTGTCATTTCTTAAAGTTTGGGACTGCGATGCTTATGTGAAAAAGTTTTAACCTGATAAGCTCGAACCCAAATCGGAGAAGTGTGTCTTCATAGAATACCCAAAGGAAACTATTGGGTACACCTTCTATCACAGATCCGAAAGCAAGATATTCGTTGCTAAGATGGATCCTTTCTAGAGAAGGAGTTTCTCTCGAAAGAAGTGAGTGTGGGAGGAAAGTAGATCTTGATAAGGTAATTGTACCTTCTCCTGAATTGAAAAGTAGTTCATCACAGAAATCAGTTCTAGTGATTCCTACACCAATTAGTGAGGAAGCTAATGATGATGATCATGAAGCTTCAGATCAAGTTACTACCGAACCTCGTAGGTCAACCAGAGTAAGATCCGCACCAGAGTGGTACGTTAATCCTATTCTGGAGGTCATGTTACTTGACCATGGCGAACCTAAGGACTATGAGGAAGCGATTATGAGCCAGATTCCGCGAAATGGCTTAATTATGAAATCTGAGATGAGATCCATGTATGAGAACAAAGTATGGACTTTGATTGACTTGCCCGATGATTGGTGAGCCATTGAGATTAAATGGATCTTCAAGAGGAAGACGGACGCTGATAGTAGTGTTACTATCTACAAAGCAAAGAATTGTCACAAAAGGTTTTCGACAAGTTCAAGGTGTTGACTACGATGAGAGTTTCTCACTCATATCTATGCTTAAGTCTGTCTGAATCATGTTGGCAATTGCCGCATTTTATGAAATCTGGCAAATGGATAAACAAAACTACATTCATTAATGGATTTATTAAAGAATAGTTGTATATGATGCAACGAAAAGGTTTTGTCAATCCAAAAGGTGCTAACAAAGTGTGCAAGCTCCAACGATCCATCTATGGACTGGTGCATGCATCTCGGAGTTGGAATATACGCTTTGATGAGTTGATCAAAGCATATAGTTTTATACAAACTTGCGGTGAAGCCTGTATTTACAGGAAAGTGAGTGGGAGCACTACAACCTTTCTGATAAGTATATGTGAATGGCATATTGTTGATCAGAAATAATGTAGAATTTTCTGGAAAGCATAAAGGAGTGTTTGAAAGGAGTTCTTCAAAATAAAGACCTCAGTAAAGCTACTTACACATTGAGCATCAAGATCTATAGAGATAGATCAAGACGCTTGATAAGATTTTTCAAAGAGTACATACCTTGATAAGATTTTGAAGTAGTTCAAAATGGAACAGTCAAAGAAGGAGTTCTTGCCTGTGTTGCAAGGTGTGAAGTTGAGGAAGACTCAAAACCCGACCATGGCAGAAAATAGAAAGAGAATGAAAAGTCATTCCCTATGCCTTACTCATAGGTTCTATAAAGTATGCTATGTTGTATACCTATTACATAAAGGAGTAATCAACACTACTAGCGACCTACCAGTACCAATCCCGGACTTGGAGACAAGAATTGGATACAAGAGATGAACTAGGGTTTTGAGAGGGGATGGTGCTGGTGAAGATGTTGATGGAGATTGCCCTCTCCCAATGAGAAGAGCGTTGGTGATGATGATGGCGATGATTTCCCCCTCCCGGAGGGAAGTGTCCCCGGCAGAACAGCTCTGCCGGAGCCCTAGATTGGTTCCACCAAGGTTCCGCCTCGTGGCGGCAGAGTTTCGTCCCGAAAGGTTGCTTCTGATTTTTTCTCGACGAAAGACCTCATATAGCAGAAGATGGGCATCGGAGAGCCACCAGGGGGACCACGAGGTAGGGGGCGCCCTGGTCTTCATCTTTGGCAAGGATTTTTCATTATTTTTTATAAGATGTTCCGTGGAGTTTCAGGAATTTTGGAGTTGTGCAGAATAGGTCTCTAATATTTGCTCCTTTTCCAGCCCAGAATTCCAGCTGCCAGCATTCTCCCTCCTTATGTAAACCTTGTAAAATTAGAGAGAATAGGCATAAGTATTGTGACATAACGTGTAACAACAGCCCATAATGCAATAAATATAGATATAAAAGCATGATGCAAAATGGACGTATCAGAGACCGAGTCACTGTACCAACTGCAAGATGGCCGGTTTGGGGGTTGTTCTGATGGTGACAGTATTCCGGACCCCCTTGAACCGCCGAACCGGATTGCGATCTTCATGGGCGGTACACAGCCCATGTTGCAATCTTCAGCTGCGGCCGCAGTGATTTCCGGATCAGCAGCTGGGGCAGGAGGCCCCGCGCGCCGCCGACCCAAGTCTTGTCCGGTTTATTGGACGCCTGGACGACATTAC
Source organism: Aegilops longissima (assembly GCA_021605205.1). NCBI lineage: Eukaryota > Viridiplantae > Streptophyta > Magnoliopsida > Poales > Poaceae > Aegilops > Aegilops longissima. The sequence goes on from JAHIAM010000913.1 coordinate 52,674, forward strand.
AGGCCGCACAGGTTACCCCGGATACCCAACATCAGCATAACGCGGAGGTTGCTAAACTGTAGGATCAGATAACTCAAGCCAAGGAGGATTTAGCAGCTGAAGAAACCAAGATGGCTGAGGAGCGGGCCGCTTTGGATGCACAGGCACAGCGGATTCAGGCAGAAAATTACCGACTCATGTTGGACCAGAACGCTTCAAACGACGTATTGCGGAGAAGGCATCAGTCTCGATTGCCACTGGTTTACGAAGCAATGAATCTCTTCAGCACACCAGGAGCAGGAACCAGTAATCCGGCAGCGGTAAACCGGATTGAAGCGCCAGTGGCAGGAGCACCGGATCAACCACGGGTAACTGACCCGCCTCGACGGACCCATGACCCGCCACAGTATATACCAACGCCGCCGGGTCACTTCTCCACCCCTTTGGATAACATGATCGCTGCGGCATCGTGATTGGCAGCTATCCCAATGGAGGGTGAATCCCCAGCGGTGGTTGAGACGCGGCGCGCCAGGGATCTTCTACAAACGGCTATGGTACAGCAGCAGGCCTATTCATATAGCCGAGACAGGCTTCATTCAACCCCACGCCCGAGCCGGAGTTACACCGACACATTGATGAACCGGTTGTGTCAAGCAGTGTGCGAAACCGAGATGTCCCTCGAGGTCCTAATCCGGCGCGTGGTGGGACAAATGCTCAGGATGTGGTGGATAACGGAAGAGCACGTCGAGAAGCCGAGTTAGCAGCACAGGACCGTCAGCTCACTCCGGTTCGTCCAACGACTTCCGTGGAACGAGGCCTTACTTTCAGCTCTTGGGGAGTGCCCTGTCTCACCCCGGCTTTGCGTAATGTGCGGCTACCCAAGGATTTCAAGGGTCCACGTAAGGTGCCTAATTACACCGCCGATTTACCGCCCGAGTCGTGGGTTGAGAGTTATGAGATGGCAATGGAGATGCTGGATGTGGATGAAGCGGCATGTGTGAAGTATTTCACTATGATGTTGGACGGAACGGCTCGCACTTGGCTGAAAAGTTTACCAGTTAACTCCGTTGGGTCATGGGCCGAGTTAAAAGCCCGGTTTATAGCAAACTTCAAAGACACGTGCAAGCAACCCATGTCAATTGTGGATTTAGCTGCCTGCGTCCAGGAAGAGGGCGAGTCAACAACCCATTGGGTGCGCCGGGTCTCAGAGATTTTGCATTCATCGGACCGCATCAATGCTGACTCGGCAGTTATAATACTGGAGGGTAATTGCCGTTTTAAGCCTTTGAAACTGAAGTTGGGACGGCTCAAGCATCACTGCAATGATATGGGAACGCTTATGGTTGCGCTAGTTAAGTATGCCAATTCTGATAGTACCAAGGACCCCCAATCTGATGATGAAAAACCGGAGAAGGGAAAGAAGAACGGCAACACCAAGGGGCAGCAGCATAATCAAGCGGGCCATAGTAACAATGGTAAGCGTAAAGCGGATAGTAATTCAGATTTTGTGGCTAACACCAATACGCAGGGTAATGGTCAGCGTTGTAAGGGTAAACCGCCCCCACGAGGTGGAGAGCCAAGTCCCAATCCGGAGTGCCTAAATTACCTATTGAACCAGCCCTGCCCGAAGCATGGATCACGGGACAAGCCGGCCTCGCACCTCTGGAAGGACTGTTATATCATGCGAGAGTAGAAAAATTCAGATTTTTTCCAGAGTGATCATGGATCGTCCGGCGGTTCAGGTCCCGGGTCCTACAGGCCGGGTTATGGTGGAGGTAATTCCGGTTCAGGATTTCAGGGTAATCAAGGTGGACATGGCAATCAAGGTAATCAGGGCAACCAAGGTGGTTACAATCAACAAGGGAATCAGCAACAGCAGCAGTCGGGTTATCAGAGTCACCCGAAGCAGTTAAGTAGTGGGCAGTACCATGTTTTCACCACTAGCCTGTGCAAGCGCGATCAGAAGCTTCATAAAAGGGCAGTGAATTCCGTTGAACCGGCGGTGCCCCGTTATTTGCGCTAGTCTGCTTAGCCTATCGTGTGGAGTCGAGAAGATCATCCGCCCCGGTTGATAATCCGGGTCATCTGGCGTTGGTGGTAGCACCGCAGGTTGGAGGTTATAAGTTCACTAAGGTGCTCATGGATGGAGGGAGCAGTATCAACATCTTGTATTATGACACCTTCCGGCGTATGGGGTTGACAGATAATAATCTTAAACCGTCGAACACCGTTTTTCACGGTGTGGTGCCTGGTAAATCGGCTTACCCAGTTGGTAAGATAGACCTGGAGGTTGCTTTTGGAGATGATCATGATTCAAGGTCAGAAAATTGACTTTTGAAGTGGTAAAAATCAGGAGTCCATACCATGCCCTGTTTGGACGGCCGGCTTATGCTAAGTTCATGGCAAGGCCGTGTTATGTTTATCTGCAGCTCAAGATGCTGGGTCATAAGGGGACCATCACAGTGCATGCAAGCCGTAAGACCGCTTTGAAATGCGAGGAAGGTGATGCGGCTTATGCTGAGTCGGTTTTTGCAACGGAGGAGTTGAAATTCTATAAGGACAATGTTGATATGGGCGATATGACTTCTTTGAAAAAACCCACTACGGAGCATGACCCAGCCTTGAAGTTTAAATTGGCCGATGAGACCAAGTTGGTTGATTTTGTACCCGGTGATTCATCCAAGCAGTTTGTCATCAGTGCCAATATGGATCCGAAATAGGAAAGCGCGCTCATCGAGTTCATCCGTGAGAATCGGGATATCTTTGCATGGAAGCCTTCTGACATGCCAGGTGTACCGAGGGAACTCGCTGAGCACACCCTTAATGTTGATCCCAAGTTTAAACCGGTCAGACAGTTTCTTTGCCGGTTCAATGAAGAGAGACGTAAGGCCATTGGTGAGGAGGTAGCCCGGCTCTTGGCAGCAGAGTTCATTGTTGAAGTTGAAAGTGCTAGTTATCGACTAGAGGGGGGGTGAATAGGCGATTTTTATGAAAGTCTTCAAAACAAAGATGTTTCGAAGACAAACAACAGAAATGACCTAGTTGATAAGCAGCGGAAGATAAACTACAACAAGCAAGCCATAGTCAAGTATGCAATAATGTGAACGGACAAGACTAATAGAGCTATGTAGTAAGGATCAGGATGGAAGATAGTATGAAGCCAATCAGCTAAAGTGGTCAAGCAATGAAGTCAAATAGATAAGGCAAATAAGCAATGACTTCACGAAGACAAACTAAAGGTAAAGGAGGGAAGGGATAGAACCAGTCACTAGTTGAAGACACAGGATTTGTTGGACCAGTTCGATTCTTGTGACAACTGTACATCTGGTTAGGGAGGCTGAGATTCAACTCGAGAAGACCGCGTCTTCACCTTATTCCCTTGAGCTAAGGACACACAGTCCTCGCCCAATCACTCTGGTAAGTCTTCAAGGTAGACTTCCGAACCTTCACTGACGACGCTCACGGCAATCCACAATGACTCTTGGATGCTCGAGAACGCGACGCCTAACCGGCCGGAGGATTCACAGTCCTCAAGTGTAATAAGTCTTCAGGTCACACAGACAGGAAAACTTCAGTGATGCCTAACACTCTTTGGCTCTCGGTGTTTTGGGCTTTGTCCTTGCAAGGATTTCTCTCTCAAAGGCTTCGAGGTGGGTTGCTCTCAAACGACCAAAGCCATGCACTAACTCTGAGCAGCCACCAATTTATGGTGTAGGGGGTGGGCTATTTATAGCCACTAGGCAACCCGACCTGTTATGTCCGAAATGACCCTGGGTCACTAAGGAACTAACACGTGTTCCAACGGTCAGATTTCAAACACACACGGCAACTTTACTTGGGCTACAAGCAAAGCTGACTCATCCAGCTCTGGATAAGTTTTGCTCTCATTGTCTTCGCTCGAAGACATAGGATTTGGGTTGAGCATCACTTGACCATTACGACTATGATCACTTGGACCCCACTTAACAGTACGGTGGTTCCTACGACTCAACAAAGAAGAAAAGGAAACAACGAAACAATACAGTCTTCGCGTTCCATAGTCTTCACTCAATGTCTTCTCATGTCATAGTCTTCAATGTGAATATCTTCACATACCACCATTGTCTTCAATGTCTTCATACATTTTTAGGGTCGCTCCGGTAGGTAAACCGAATCAATGAGGGACACTACTGCGTTATCCTGCAATTCTCACAAACGATTAGTCCTCAACCACATTTGTCGTCAATACTCCAAAACCAACTAGGGGTGGCACTAGATGCACTTACAATCTCCCCCTTTTTGGTGATTGATGACAAACTGGTTGAAGTTTTCAACGGGGATAAAATATGTGAAATTGTAAAGGATAGGGAATTGTCTTCATAAGTGGCAAAGGCTCCCCCTGAAGATGTGCATATAAGTAGTTTGCTTTTGGAATGCAAATGGCAGGTTGTACTTGTGGAGATCCTCTTCAACTTATGAAGATAATTCATCATGCATGAAATGATATAGCTAAGAGAATGGCATGCATAATGTAAAATGGACGTCTGCAGAATGATCTAAGTGCGGAAGTTATCGTCGCACCAGAGTAAAGCAAATAAGTAGCAGACGACCATCAAGTTTAAGTGTTACAACTCACAAGAACCAATGTTTCAAAAACGAGAGTTGTAAGCACTAGGCAAAATATAATGCAACCGCCCTTATGAACCCGCTTGAAGACTATCAACTCATATGCTTCTCCCCCTTTTGTCAGTAACGACCAAAAAGGTTTGAAGACATAGAGCATCTACTCGTCCTCTTCGGAAGAGATGATGCAGCAGGGTTGTCGTTGTTGGTTGGCGGTGCAGACGAGCTTGGCGCAGTGTCGATTCATGCAGAAGTAGGGGGCGGTGAAGTAGCATCGGATTCATCATCGATCACTCTGGCATTGACCGTTGCCGCGGAGGAAGAATAGTCAGAGTCTTCAAGAGATGGAGTTCGTCGTAGGACTGCATTCCGTGGAGGAGTGGAGTCAAACTTGAAACGTTCAGTGAAGCCATCGTCTTGAAGATCGGCTTCTGCACTGAGCAGGGTCAAACTCTTCCATGATCACCGACAAGTCTCGTGAGTGACAAAAGCATTCTTGGTGGCAAGGTTGCGAATGCCATTGACGTCCACCAAGAGGCTTTGCATTTGACGCTTGAGCCAGGAGTGATGCTTATCTTGCTTTTGATGCAGCGCCACAAGAAGTTCTCGATCATTGAGGACTCGAGAGCGTGTCCGAGGCCTTTGGCCAATTGTGCTCTCGGTGGCTTCAGTCCGTGCACGATGAGGCAGACTAGTGTTCCCAGCCAGACACGAGATACCGCTTGGACGCCTTCAATGGGTTGAGAGAAGTTGTGGTGATCTGCATTCTGAAGACTTAGTGGTGTTTTAGCAGGCTCAGGGTATATGGCTTCAACAGACATATCAACCTCTAGTAGAAAGATCAGATGATTGCGAGCAGAGGGTTGATAGTTGATAGCAGAGTGCATCTTGATGAGGCGCATGACCCATGGAGCATAGAACTTCAGTCCAAACAGATCAGATCCAGATGCAGCCAATTGCCTGATGAAGAAATCTTGCGTGTTGAAGCTGATGCCATTGAGGATATAGAAGACCAATGTCTTCATTGCTCCTTCAAGCTTTGCAGGCTTAGTGGTGTTTTAGCAGGCTCAATGATGTCAAGAGCTTTGGCTTCATGATGGACATTTCCAGTCATCCACTCGAGGACCCATGTCTTTGTATCTCTGTTGTAGCCGCGGATGTGGAGTGTGGCAAAGAATTGAAGCACTAATTCTTCATTCCAGTGCTCTTTGTCTATTACGAAGCCAAGCAGACCTGCATCATGAAAGCAATCAAGTGCTTCTTCTAAGCACGGCAGTTCGGCAATGGCTTCAGTGTCGAGGCGCATATGAGGGAAAATGCGGCCTTCGTCATACAGAACAAAGGAGTAGTAGCTTCTTTGCTGATAGCTCCAGAACCGGTCAGATGAGATCCTTGGCCTTTTGTAGGGGTTCTTAGCACTGTCAAAGAAGGTATTGTGGGCTTTGAAGCCATTTGCATTGAAAGAACCAGTTGAGGTGGCAGTGCCTGGAAACCTTGGTAGTCTTGGCTTCGGCTTTTGGACCGGAGGCCTATGAGCAATATGATAGTCGAATTGAGGACCAGAGGCATCAGGCGGAGGGACCAGAATGGGCCATCTTACTGTGACTAGCTCGCCATAGTCGTAAGCTTGCTCGATTGTGTAGGGCCTTGGTGGCGGAACTGGAGCAGTGGCAGCAACTGAGGCTTCAGGCTGCACAGCAGATGCTACGGGAGCAGTTTCCTCATTGGCTTCAGGCACAGTTCCTTCACTGGCTTCAGGAGCAGTTGGGACAGGCTCCACATTGGCTTCAGCCATGACCACGTCATTGGCTTCATTGGTGTTGGATGTGGCAGCTCAATGTTTTCAACCTCCACTTGAGGAGCTGGAGGGTCTGGCACTGGCAGGTTGATATCTGGAATAACTTCTTCACTTACAGGGGGTGTAGGGACACGTTCTTCTTCTTCTTGGGTGTCAGCGGCTGATGCAGCCGGATTGTCTTCAGCAGCTTTAGCTTCAGACTCAGAGACATTCACAGTTGGAGTGGCTTCTGAAAACACTTGACGTGCAACAGGTTGGTGGTGCACTTCTCCTTCTGGAACGCTCGAAAGAGGCACTTGAGGCCTTTGACCTTTACGAAGCCTGCGAAATGCTGGCGACGCCTTTGGAGATGGGGTTGCCTGGGCCTCAAAGTCTTCCTCTTCTTCTTGGTGTTGGGGAGTGACTTGTTGTTGGGGAGTACTGGGGGAGTCTTGTTGTTGCAGGCGATCAGCCCATGAAGCATCTGAGCAATTGGCCGAGGACGACCAATAATGTCGATGAGTTCGCTGTTCGCATTAAACAGCGATGATACCACATTGTATTCGATTTGAGGAAGAACTTCATCATCTTCAACATTGTCTTGGTGACCAATGTCTTCAAGCAGATGAGGGATCACTGCTGGAATATCTTCAGCTTCAGGAGCCTCTGTGGAAGCAGGCTCATGAACAGTCATGCGAAGTTCTTGGGTTGCAGACGCGGGACGAACCATAGAAATGGGTTCAACAATCAAGGGCTCTGTGGGAGCAGCCCGATTCTTCTTGGTCTTAAGCTTCTTCTTGGAGGGAGCAGCATCAGAGGCGTCAGGATTTTTCCTTTTTCTGGCTTCAGCCTCGGCAGCTCTCGTCTTCTTCTGTTCAGAAGCAGTTGACCGGACCTTTGGCTTCGAGCCAGTCATGCTGCTTGGGAAGACAATGCGGGGCTCTTCCTGCCTTGAAGGTGTAGCTTGGTCAGTTGAAGACTTCTTTTTGCAGCCATCCTAGGGTCGATGCCAGGACGGCCAAGAGCCTTGCGCTTCTCAGCCTCATTGTAGGCAAGCACGCACTTGTCAGCCAAAGCCTTCATACGCCACGAGCCTCGGCTTCTTCACGCTTCTTGAGAAAGTTTTCTTTGAGGTCGTGCAGCATGACCTTGAAGTTTTTCACGTCTTGCACGCTGAGTGCAGCCATATGCTTCTTGAACTGAGCCTTCTCATAGTCAATTTTGTGCTTCAGTTCAACAATCCGCTGAGCTAGAGCTAGCTCAGAAGCAATGGCGCCGTTGAAAGAGACGCTGAGGCCAATTGGAAGTTGCAGATCTTCAAAGCTGATGTTTGGTGAGTCAAACCACTCATCAATGAAGTGATGGATGATTGCCACATCAAAGAGAGGCAAGTTGTTGAAGATTTCTGCTTCTTCTTTTCTCTTGATAAGTTGCTCAAGAGCATCATCTGCAAGATCGTCATCACTTGACAGATCAATGTGCTCTTCACGCAGAATTGCAGCAGGAGTCAGTGTCAGTTCAGTATTCTTGACACTTTTCTTTCTCGTCTCCGTCTTCTTGGAGATAGGGATTGATCTCGATCGTAATAATGGCTTCGTGGAGGTGCATGGCGATGGCTTCACTCGTGAAGCTTTTGGAGGAGCAGCTGACTTTGAAGCCTTGACTTTCTTTTGCTTCTGTGGCTTTGGAGCAGGAGCAGGAGCTGGGGCTTCATCAGAATCAGCCTCGTCATCGAGTGATCCACTTTGGCACCTTGGACCAAGATATAAGTGATGAGGCCATCAAGGTTTGAAAAGGACCGATGACATTGGGTTCAAGGCCACGTGAGCCGTCAAGACGGGAGCAGAGGGACCAGGGTTGAAGTCTAATCCCAATGACTTCTTGTTTTCCTTTGCGAAGCCTTTGCGTCTTTGGAAGTTGCACTTGAAGAGATTGTCATCACGACACACGAGCAAAGACGCTGGTCGGCATTTTCAGCTGAGGTCCACGGACCATGCAAGGATAGAAACCTTGTGCAATAGCTTTAGCCATGCTCTTGGGAGGAGGCCTCAAACAGAATATCACCCCAAGGGCTTCGATGGCATTCTTCTCGGCATATTCTTGTGTGACGAAATTGTACTTGAACCACTGTTCAGCCTAATAGCGTCGAATCCATTGGATTCGTGTCTTGCGCTGATTGTAAGTTTCTTGTGGTCTGTCTTGTACAGCTCAATGAGGTCATCAGCAAATCTTTTGAGGTTCCTCACGCGCTGTATGCCGCCCTTCCGACTGATTTGTCTGTAGCCATGAGCTTCAAGTTGAATGGCTTCACAATCAAAGGCTTCAAAGGATTGCGTTTGGTTAACAGACATGAACTGGCTTCGGGAGAGTTGGTTTGATGTTGTAAGAATTCTGCAAACGAATGCAGACTATGAGAACCAAGGATTCTCCCATGGACATGTACTGTGACAGCATTAGAGATGCGAGGAAGGGAAGAGGTCATATGCATTCTCGTAAGATTTTGAAGATAAATCGGTTTGAAGACATTGACCTCATGTTATAATACATTCACTTATCGCTGAGAGTTGGTTCCAGATTTGTATGAATCCATGAATAAGTACAAGTGAGGAATCTAACTAGTTGTGAAGCTTAAGTGAATATACTAAGCGACGAGATCTGAGCATGAATAGATCTAACTTTGTATGGGCAGAAACCATTTTTGGCAAGTAGGATGAATCTTTGAGGATCAAAAAGATGGTAAAAATAGAGATATATTTACCGCTTCGAAGAACTGCTAGACGGAAGGAAAGGAGGCCGAGCAGTTCAGTCCACCGTGCCCTAACTTGGCGACGGAGGACACCTACGGCGGCGGCGGAGATGAAGATGTTCGTGGCCGGCGTGAGGACGGCGTCGGAGAAGTCGCGGCAACTAAGCGCTTCGTTGCCGGCGTCGTCGAGAGCTAGCGGTGGCGCTAGGGTTTTGACGAGGTGGAGAGGTGGAAGAAGATTTTCTTTACCGCATGGGACAGGTATTTATAACGAGGTGTGCGGCGCAGTGCAATTACTCAGGTGCCCCTGGCGGTTCACATCTAAGGGGCACGTGGCACGCATGCAACATACAATGAGATGTCCCACATTCCCACGCCCGCCCAGTTTGTCGGAGGGTCGTTCCGGCTTCTCCGGAGTTCAACAGTAATGATGAATCACTTAAAACAGACTTAAAGTTTGTCTATGTGTCTTCTGCTGACAAGGACGCAGAGAAGACATTCGACAGTTTCACCAGAATGCATATGATTTGGACAGATAGAGTTTGAGATAGAAAGCATAGAGAGATTGGGGTCCGATCATATTCACTTAGTTCAAAAGATTCAACTTGAAGACATAGCTATAAGTGAATGCTGTAGAGGACAGAAATATATATATGTATCAGACAGCAACCAAATCATCATTGTGAAGAAAATGAAGATAAGTTGAAGTTGAAGTCAAATCAAATGCGAATAGCTTCAAGAAATAACGCCATGAGTGAAACACTTCAAACAAAGAAATTTGGTGGTGGCGTTATCCACCGATAGGAAGTATTAGACCTGCATACGGCGCACAATTATCGTGGCGCTCCAAGTCAAATTCCACGTTAATGTATTCACACACGAATGTAAGTATTCATTGATTGAAGATATACGTTACTTCGTGTGTTGCACATCTAAGTCATCAACATGCATAAGTGTTAGGATGTGTGCTTGATCACAGGACATTTGAGGATTCCAAGATATTTAGCTCACACCGTAACTTGCAAAACCTTTTCTCATCCAAGGGCTTTGTGAAGATATCGCGATTGCTCTTCAAATGTTGACGTGAATGATGCCAATATCTTTCTTCATGACATGATCCCCGAGAAAATGATGACGAATTTCAATGTGCTTTGTCTTCGAAAGTTGGACTGGATTGTTGGCAATCTTGATGGCGCTTTCGTTGTCGCAAAAAGAGGTACTTGTGTCGATTGATGCCATGGTCCCGAGAGTTTGCTTCATCCATAGAAGCTGAGCACAACAAGATCCAGCAGCAATGTATTCAGATTCTGCAGCTTGAGAGTGACACACGTTCGCTTCTTTGAAGACCAACAGACGAAAGTGATCGCCCCGTAAAGTGACATGTGCCTGATGTAGACTTGCGATCCACTTTGTCACCAGCATAATTAGCATCCGAAAATCCAACTAAATCAAATTTTGAGCCCTTTGGATACCATAATCCGAGTGTTGGGGTGTGAGCCAAATATCGAAGAATTCGCTTCACAGCTAAGTGATGCGATTCCTTTGGTGCCGCTTGGAATCGAGCACACATGCAAACACTAAGCATGATATCTGGCCTAGATGCACATAGGTAGAGTAAGGAACCAATCATGGAGCGGTATACCTTTTGATCGAACTCTTTACCATTGTCGTCGGGACCCAAGTGGTGTTTGGCTGGCATTGGCGTCGTGTATCCTTTGCACTCTTGCATTCCAAACTTCTTCAGGCAATCTTGGAGGTATTTTTCTTGAGATATAAAGATGCCATTCCTTTGCTGACGAATCTGAAGACCAAGGAAGAACTTGAGCTCTCCCATCATGGACATCTGATATTGCTCTTGCATCATGTATCCAAACTCATCACTATACTTCTGGTTGGTGCAGCCGAAGATAATGTCATCCACATATATTTGGCATACAAACAGTTCACCATCATATGTCTTCGTGAAGAGTGTGGGATCAAGGGATCTAGGTTTGAAGCCTTTGCTCTTCAGGAAGTCTTTGATTGTATCATACCAGGCGCGAGGAGCTTGTTTGAGGCCATACAGTTCTTTATTTAGCTTGTACACCATATTAGGATGTTTTGGATCTTCAAAGCCAGGTGGTTGAGCGACATATACTTCTTCTTCAATCTTGCCGTTGAGAAATGCACTCTTCACATCCATTTGATAGAGCAAGATGTTGTGGTGGTTAGCATAGGCCAGTAGAATGCGAATAGCTTCAAGCCTAGCTACCGGAGCAAATGTTTCATCGAAGTCAATTCCTTCAACTTGAGTATATCCTTGAGCCACAAGCCTTGCTTTGTTTCTGACGACTTGACCATGCTCATCTTGCTTGTTTCGATATATCCATTTGGTGCCAATAATGTTATGCTTGCGAGGCTCAGGACGCTTGACAAGTTCCCAAACATTATTCAGCTTGAACTGTTGAAGTTCTTCTTGCATAGCTTGAATCCATTCTGGTTCCATAAAGGCTTCAGCAACTTTCTTGGGTTCTGATATTGATACAAAGGAAAAGTGCCCACAGAAATTTGCTAGCTGTGTTGCTCTTGAGCGAGTAAGCGGACCAGGTGCATTAATGCTATCAATTATATTCTCAATCTGTACTTCATTTGCAACTCTAGGATGAACTCGACGAAGACTTTGCTCTTGCTGATCACTGTCATCATTGGAAGGATTGTCTTCAGGCTGAGCATTGTCTTTGTAACATCCCAAATTTTCCTATTTGGAATGTTTTACAATTATAGATAAGCATCCTATGCATCCTGTTTGAATTTGAATACCATTTGAAGTTTCAGAGAGTTTTGAGTTTGAATTTGAATTTCCAAACTTTGGCATGTGGAAATCAATTCCAAAACTAACCCTGATAAATACTTGATCAAAAGTATGAGAGGAGCAAACATGACACTCCAAAAATATCAGAGGAAACATTGCCAAAAGAATTGGAATTCAAATCTGAGTTTTATTTGAATTTGAAAAAAATGGATTTTCATAAAGTTGGGATTTTGCCTTTGGAAAAATGTTCAAATGAAAGGGAATATTCCCCTGATCATTTTGGTATATATATACCCTATATAAAATATTTGTAGTTTAGGTTTTATTTTGGTTTTGTTTTAATTAAAAAATAAAAGAAAAAGACTTTTCAGGCGCCACCAGCCACCCAGCCCAGCCACCGCCACCTCACCTCACCCCCTCAAGAATCGCCCAGCTAACCGGCCCACTAGGCCACTGAGCCAGCCCAACAAGACACACCCCGCCCCCTCAAAACCCTGTGGTCCGGCCACCCGACCAAAACCCCTCCCTCTCTCATCGACCCGTGGCCCCACCCGTCGTCTTCCCCTCGCCCACTTAAACGAACCTCATGGGAGATCCTCCGATCCCGGCGATCCGGATCCCCAATCACCCCGATGCCCTTCCGCCACCGAGGCCCCAGCTATATAAGCCCGAGCCCCGCACCCCATTCCCCCTTAGCCTCGCGGAGCCCTCTCCTTCTCCTCCCGAGCTCGCCGAGCACGAAACCCTCCCCGCCGCCTCGCCCTCGCCGCCTGGTGCCCCAGAACCTCCCCGACACCACCGAACCTTTCCCGAGCTCCTCAAGACCTCCCGGCGTCTCCCGGCTCGCTGACCCCCAACGCCTCGGAGCACTCCGCCGCCGCCCGACGTCGCCGGAGTCCGTGAGTCCCGAATCCCCCTCCCGTCTCGATCCCAATCGTGCGGCCACGATTAGAACCCCAAGGGGTACGTTTTATTAGAAAACCGCCGCCCATGCGGTTTATTTTAGTTAGGTTTATTTATTTAGGCGGTTCGTTTTAGTTAAACCCTAGGCCCATTTAGTCTATCGACGCCTAGTGCATGTTTAGGCCCATTAGGCATTTTTTCTTTTATTTAGATTTTCTGTTTTAGCGATTTGTTCCAAATTTCAAAAATGTGTATCTTTTGTTCTGTTTAATATTTTTAGTGATTCTTTTTTTGGATTGCAAATTTTATGTAGTTTCTGAAAAACATATATTTAGCTATGTTAAAATAATTAAAATGCTTTAATATTGTTTTAGTCAGAATAGCAAATCTGCTATAGTTTTAGTTAGAAAAATTATTTTTGCATGATTCTTTTGCAATCACTTTATTTTGATATTGCCAAACCCTAGAAATTAACTTTGGTATTTTAGGATTTATAAAAATTAATTCTAGGCAGAATCCTATTAATCCTAATTATTTGATTAGTTCCTGTTTTCCTAATTAATTAATTAGTAAATTAATTTATTTTTAACTTGTGATTAGTTATTCTAGGTTAGTTTCTGTCATTCCATTAGATGAACTTTTATTTATAATTAATAAAAGTTTTAAATTAATTTTCTTAATAGAAATTGGATTAGGCCTAAAATGAGTTTTATAATAGCTTTTTAATTAATTCTTTTTGCTCCTAAGTGCTTAGTTAATCCTTTTCTGTTAAGTTAACCTAAAACCATGATTAGGTTATATTAGGGAAATTTTGTTATATAAAAACTATTTCTGCTATTGTTTGGAATAGGGAAAAAGCTTTGAATTTGATTTCTTTGAGTTTTCCTTTTTGATTTGGTTTTGATTGTTTGGTTGTGTTATGTTATCTTTGTTATCTTGTGTGATCCTCTTGCTTTGTACTTATTATGTCATTGTTTGTCCCGGTAGAGTTCCCGGAGTGCGAAGCTTGCTACTACGACTCTTTAGCTTACGAGGATCATCAGCAAGGCAAGTTTTGATCATGTTATTTCTATACCTATGTTTTTGTGCATTAGTAGTTGTCACCACCCCACCATTGCATGCAGTAGTGATAATCTTGAAGTCATTAAACTTGAGTAGTATCATGTGGTAGGATGAACCAATCCCCTTGTTACCATGGCCCCGGGACGTAGGAGTTATTTTGCTATGCTCGTAGACGGGATTTTGTGGTGAGTGAAATTCATAAGCAAGATGTGAGAGTCAATGATGATGACAACCCATGGACTACCATGATCAAGATGGACTTCGGAAAACCACTACTGGGTGGAGGACGGTTGACGGGCACCCTGGAGCACCCAGTGGTTGGCCGGGATGCATGGAGAAGCGCCATGACATCTTGCGGAAAGCTTCACCCAGCCACGAAGAGAAGGATGGATGCCCCATGACCGGAAGCTTACCTGTGCAGCCGCAAGCCAATATGGGCTCTGGCTGGGTTGACCCTTGTAGTGAAGCTGGCTGGACGGTACTACGAGAAGTAGACGAACGGTAGGGTTGGATGGGTACCGGCAGTGGCGGAAGAACTCTTTGGAAGACCTGTTTATTCGTCCGCCTTCAAACACCATGAAGTGCGAAGACTTTAAAGGAGGGAATGATTCTTGCGGGAAAGTCGCAAACCTCTGCAGAGTGTTATAACCTAATCGATTAGCCGTGTCCCCGGTTACGGACATTTGAGCATCTGGACCTTGGAAGTATTCGGATATCTCAACACTTAACTCTAATGAATTTAATTTGATGGGTTTAAGACTTAATAATAATTTGGGAACGAGATATTGGTTGGCGGAACCATCTCAATAACTACCAACAATTAGTAGTAATTTGCAAATAAGTCCACTGTAGTAGGATAAAATTGGCTTTACGCAAAATGATGAAACGTAGAGCTCCACAGCCAAATATGCATATAGAGTTAGTAACTTTATTATTGTTGTTCTTCATAACTTGCCAGCTTATTCCAAAAGCTGACCTACATGGCTGCAACGTATTATGTTGCGTAGATATATTCGATCAGAGTGAGGCTACGCCCGCGCTTGGCGATTGCCCTTGAGTCGGATGGACTCGCTTACCTTCGACGCTCGCAGCATTTTAGTTTATTTCTCATGAGTTGGCCTTGAGCCGAATTTATTCCCTTGTAATAAAGACTCTATATGAGAAATCGATTAATGATATTCAGGTGTGATTGAACTTTGATTACTTTATCGATGTCTTGTGAGTACCAAAGATGATCTTGGGATGGTATGAGACACGTAGATTTGACCGATTTTGGGTCGGTCGCTCAGAGATGGTATCGAGCACACGCTGACCGTAGGATCGTAACCCCTAGGATCGGAAAGCCATAAGCGAGACCATTTACTTTGAACCCTCTTTCATTCTATAATTCTTCCCGATCTATTCGATTCTTCTCTCCTTTGCAACATTCTAGATGGCCGTCGAGTTCACCCAGTTTGCTCCCGGAGTTCTCGCCGGCCCGATGAGACGATGCCCTTTGGAAGGAAGCTGGTCCAGATGGTGAAGCTGCTGAAGATTGCTCGCCCTCGATCTTTGGAAACCCACTAATGCACTTCCGCGGACACCCGCCAGAGATTGAGGTGCATATCCTGTGGAGGACTTTTGGAGGACGACGAGCCTATCAACTTTGAGTTCACCGAGTTCAACTGGATCATCGGAAGAGACGTGGCGATCTACCGAGCACTTGGACATCTCCGAGAGGAGTACAGGATCGAGCTCGATCCTCGGACCTCGCCATGGTTTCTCGCGGGGCAAGGAATGGAGATATCATCCGTACCATTGAGGACGATTCCACTCTCTCATACATCCAGACTTGGAGTGTCTTCTCGGGACACGGAGATTCAGCTCGCCAGTAACTTCAAGACACACGGAAGCTTTTGTTCCATGAATCGAACTGGAGGAGAAGGCTCGCGCAGACTTCCTTGGCCATGAGG
>JAHIAM010000914.1:0-31046 GCA_021605205.1 Aegilops longissima
AACCGAATCGGGATCACCCACCATCCTTGCATTACTACTTCCGTCACCTTCCTTTGCGCCGGTATCTCGTGAGCTACGGAACCGATATGTTGCCGTGGCATCATTTTGGATTCGTTGCCGTGGCACCCTTTCTTCCTACGGTGACATAATGCTTCATATCATGCTCTTGTCAACGTTTTCATAAAGATTGCATAAAACTTGCACATGTCATCCGCATCATGATAACAACATTTATATGTTTATAATTGTTGTTTGCATTAATTTGCTTAAATGCCATGCTAACATGATTTATTTCATAACTTAATAACCGTAGCTCCATTTTAAATAAATTATATATGTAAATGGGGTAGAAAAATGCCTAGATTAACATGGTCCACTTTACTTTGCATGTTTAAGAACTCTAAAATATGCTTTAGGTCAGATCTGTTCCGAATCCATAATTTGCATATGGGGATTTTCCGGAATTGTTGTTTCTTATTTCCGGCCTCATTTAAACTTGCCTAGATAGTTAGTTTCATATGCTTCACCTCTTGCCATGTTTAATAACATTTAATATTGTTGGGTAGCCTAACAAGAGAGAACTAAATAAGTGTTGTGGTGTTTAGTCAATATGCAACTCGTTGCATATTGAGCTCCACTAATTTGTAGGTTTGTTTGTGCATATTGCCATGCCATGCCTCATTAGGCGGACATGCATCATATTTGTTTGAGCATCATGCCATGTTTATGATTGTGTGTTTACTATGTTGTTTGTTTCTTTCGGTGTTGCTTCTCGGTTCCGGTAATATTGCGATTGTGAGGATTCGTTCGACTACATGGTTTGTCCTCTTCATGGACTTGATCTTCTTCCTTGCGGGATTTGGGCAAGATGACCATACCCTCGAAATCACTTCTATCTTTGCTTGCTAGATGCTCGCTCTTTTGCTATGCCTATGCTCGATGCCTACCACTTGCTATACCATGCCACCCACATTGCCATGTCAAACCTCTAACCATCATTTCCTAGCAAACCGTTGTTTGGCTATGTTACCGCTTTGCTCAGCCCTCTTATAGCGTTGTTAGTTGCGGTGAAGATGAAGTTTGTTCCTTGTTGGAACATGGAAATGTTGTTCCTTGTTGGAACATGTTAACTTGTGGGGATATCACAATATATCTTATTTAATTAATGCATCTATATACTTGGTAAAGGGTGGAAGGCTCGGCCTTATGCAGGTGTTTTGTTCCACTCTTGCGCCCTAGTTTCCGTCATATCGGTGTTATGTTCCCGGATTTTGCGTCCCTAACGCGGTCGGGTGATTTATGGGACCCCCTTGACAGTTCGCTTTGAATAAGACTTTTCCGCAAGTCCCAACATTGGTTTACATTTGCCTCCTAGTCTTTTTCCTTGGGAATCAGCGCATCCAGGGTCATCTTTATTACCCCGGGCCAATGCTTGTCTAAGTGTTGGTCCAAACTAGAAACCACTTGCGGTGCCTTGAGGCAACTTGGGGTATCGTCGGTTGCCCGTCGTAGTGTTCATCCGGTCGTGGCACGAGGCGAGATCTGCAGCCTCCTTTCCTCTTTCCTTTTTAAAAATAAAAGGAAGAAGAAAAGTCTGAAAAGAAAAGAAAAGATTTTGAGTGAAAGGAAAATATCCCCACACTCCTGAATTCTCCACAATTTAAATAAATTATAATGGACATTTTAGAGGTAGAAAAATAATGCAAGTTTGGAAATATTTCAAACTTGTGCCATTTGAACCTAACCATAACAACTTCAAATGAGGAGATATTTGGCAGGGAGTTTTTGTGCAACAAGCAAGATTTTCGGGAGAAGAAGAACATTAATTGAGAGAGGAATATATGGCACTTGAAAAAGAGAAGTAGAGGGAAGGAGGGATGGCAATGCAAAAGGAATGGCACATGCAACCACATGACATGCAAGGGAAAAAACCACAACCATATGACATGTAAGGAAACACCACAATCACATGATAAGAAGGAAAGCAATATGACAAGAGGCACAAATGCAATATGGCAAAAGGAGCAAAACAAGAAAAAGAAAACCCAACATAACCAAACCCAAAAGGCCAAGCATGACAAAACCCACAAGAATTGGATGAGGTCAAATTGATATATTGCCCAAAAAGGGGAAGTTTACATCGAGGGTGTTACAACACTCCACCACTACAAGAGGATCTCGTCCGAGATCTAGGACTGAAAGAACTCGGATATTCGAGCGGAGGTGATCCTCGCGCTCCCAGGTAGCTTCTCGGTGGAATGGTGTGACCACTTCACTTTCAGAATTTGATTGACTTGTTGCGAGTCTTGCGCTCGGTTTCTTCGAGAATAACAGCAGGGTGCTCACGATAAGAGATCTTCTTGAAGGTCAATCTCTTGAAGTTGATAGTGCGTTCAGGGCCTTGAAGCACTTGCGAAGCTGTGACCGTGAAACACATCGTGCACGTTTGCAAAGTTGGATGGAAGCTCAAGTTGATGGCGAGATCGCCTCTTTTCCCAATGATCTTGAAAGGACCCACGTATCTAGGGGCTAGCTTCCTTTGATACGAGCGGCGAGTACCTTTCATTGGAGAGCAGCGGAGGTAGACATGGTCTCCGATTTCAAAAGTCACATCACGGTGCTTATCATCATAATAGCTCTTTTGGCGCGATTACGCGGCTTTGAATTCTCACGAATGACCTTGCACATTTCTTACATACGTGATCAAGTCATTGCCAAGGAGTTGGCGTTCACTGTCTCGAGACCAATTGAGAGAATCGGCACTTTACGCCATAGAGAATTTGAATGGGGCCTTGCAGAACTCTCTTGGAAGCTGTTGTTGTAGGAGAACTTCGGCATAAGGAAGACAATCTTCCACTTCATACGAAAGAAATGACACAAGCCACGAGCATATCTTCAAGAATTTGATTTACTCGCTCAACTTGGCCACTTGTTTGAGGATAGAAAGCTGTCTTTGAAGCGAATCTTTGGTGCCCATGGCCTTCGAAAAGAATCCCGAACTTGGAGGTAAAGATGCTGCTGCAGTCAGAAGAGATCACTTGTGGAATGCCGTGCAAAGAGACAATCTGGAGGTGTATAGCTCTGCCAAGCTGAGCTGCGATGATGGATTCTTTGATAGGAAGAAAATGAGCCACTTTAGTAAGCTTGTCAATGACAACAAAGATAGCATCATTTCACGCTTGGACTTTGGAAAGCCGATCCACGAAGTCCATTTCAATATGATCAAACTTCCATTCAGGAATAGCAAGAGGTTGAAGGAGACCAGCTGGCCTTTGGTGTTACCTTTCACTCTTCTGCGGACATCACACTCATTCACGAATTGAGCAATTTCTCGCTTCATTCGAGTCCACCAATATGACTGCTTGAGGTCATGGTACATCTTCGTACTTCGGGATGAATGGATAGAAGTGAATTGTGAGCCTCGTTCATAATGACTTTTCGCGAGATCACCCTTAGGAACCACAATCCGGTCCTCAAAGAGCAGAGTGTCTTTGTCATCAACATGGAAGCACTTGTACTTGGAAATGCCCTTGTCGATACCACGTTTCACTTTCTTCACCATGGTATCCGAAGTTGAGCCTCACGAATCTGATCTTCCAAAGTAGGAGAGACTATGAGGTTGGCAAGAAAGCCTTGAGGAACAACTTGAAGATTCAGCTTGCGGAAAGATTCCACGAGATCCGGTGAAAGGGCTTGAGGATTAGGCTATTGCGATAAGCTTTCTGCTCAAAGCATCTGCAATGACATTGGCTTTGCGGAGTATACTCAATACTTGGGTTGTACTCTTGAATCATTTCGACCCATCGAGTCTGCACTGAGGTTGAGGTTAGGCTGAGTGAAGATGTACTTGAGACTCTTGTGATCGGTGAAAATGTCACTTTCCTTCCCAACAAGAGATGTCTCCAAGTAATCAAAGCATGGACAACTGCCGCCAACTCAAGATCGTGAGTGGGGTAGTTCTTCTCGTTGGGCTTCAAGCTGGCGAGATGTATAAGCCACAACTCTTTTCTCTTGCATTAACACAGCACCGAGACCTTGAAGAAGCATCACGAGAAAACTTCATATGGCTTGGATTCATCGGGAGAGTCGAGCAGGGAGCTGTGCGAGTTTCTCTTTGAGGGTATTGAAAGCAACGTCACACTCGGGAGACGGACATACTTCACATGCTTACGGAGGAGGTTGGAAAGAGGCTTTGCAATCTTGGAGAAGTTCTCAACGAATCTTGACAATAGCTTGCAAGACCAAGAAAGCTGCGGAGCTGCTTGACATTACGAGGAGGTTCCCAATTCACAATTGCGGACACCTTCTCGGG
Organism: Aegilops longissima; assembly: GCA_021605205.1. Lineage (NCBI taxonomy): Eukaryota > Viridiplantae > Streptophyta > Magnoliopsida > Poales > Poaceae > Aegilops > Aegilops longissima. The sequence goes on from JAHIAM010000914.1 coordinate 4,313, forward strand.
ATCAACAAGCGATGCCCTTGGCAGAGATGATATGACCAAGATAAAGCACTTCATCAAGCCAGAATTCACATTTGGAGAACTTAGCATAAATTGATACTCTACGAGCTTGTCTAGCACCAATCGCAAATGTTTGGCATGATCCTTCTTATTCTTGGAAGACCAAAATATCATCAAGATAGACCAAGGCGAATTCATTGGTGTAGGGATTGAATATGAAGTTCATCATCAGAGAGAAAGTTGGAGGAGCATTGGCGAGGCGAAAGACATGACGGTATATTCATAGAACCAAAGCATTACGAATCTTTGTCTTGGGTATATCTTGTTCACGAATCACGAATCGATGATACCCCATCTGAAGGTCAAGCTTAGAGAACAACTGTAGCACCTTTGAGTTGCTCGAAAAGCTCATTGATGTTGGGAAGTGGATACTTGTTCTTGATTGTCTTCTTATTCAATGGGATGATGTCGACACAAAGTCGGTCCGAGCCATCCTTCTTCAGGACAAAAGAACACCACAACCCCAAGGAGATGAACTCGGTCTGATCAAACCAGACGCTCTTGTTCATCGAGCTGCTTCTTCAATTCCCTCAGCTCATCAGGTCCAAGCTTGTATGGGGGCTTGCAAGCGGGTTGATGCGGGCTCAAGATCGATAACGAACTCAAGCGGCGATGAGGTGGCATACCGGAAGCTCTTGGAAAGACATCTTGGTACTCTGAAGCTTTTGGAATCGAGAGATGGCATTCAGTTCGCCCTTCTCATTGAGAGAAAACAACCGAATGGTTTCATCACGAGAGGCATAGATGATCACATCATTAGAAGAATGAGTCAATTGAATTTCCACAGCAGCACAATCAAGTGAGCTTTGTCTTGATAAAGCGATCCATTCGAGAATAAGATCAATATCCAGTCACCAAGAACCACGGTTTAGAAAGAAATCTATAATCACCCATCTTGATAGAAACATCCGGGACATAAACATTAGATGTCATTTGCTTGGGGACACAATCTTCAACGGAATAGGAATCTTTTCCGTCACAAATTCATGCTTGGCAACAAAAGGTCTCGAAATGAAAAGCGATGCACGGTATCAAATAAGACTTTGCGGGAATATCATTAAGCGAGAGATTACCCATTAGCACATCTCGAAGAATCCTCTTGCTGAGCTGCATTCATCATATTGACTTTGGCATACTTGGGATTATGCTTGACCTTTGCATTCTTTGGAAGATTTCACGGGAGGAGGAGGCGGAAGGCGCCTCTGGTTGAAGCACTTGTTACGCATAGTGGCCCTTCTTGGCACTTGTTGCAAGTGACCTCGAAGGCAGACGGTGGTAAGGAGCACTTGACCTTGGAGCTTGAGAATTAGACTTGTTACGATAACTTGGGTTGGGTGGTTGGGAAGATCCACGGCCACTGAGTTCTTCTTTGGTAAGGGTGACGGAGCGGAGGAGGCGGATAAAACTTTGCTGCTTGGCTGCCACTTGAGAGGGCGAGGAGGACTGAACTGCATCCTGATTCTCTTCTTAGAAGCCTCGCATTTGAGCTGTGCTGCTTCTTGCTTGAGTGCCATGTTGTAGAAATCATCATACTTATCTGGCTCAAACAGCACAAGAGGTAATGCAGATCCTCTCTCGGACCGCCCTGAGCGATAGATCATACTCCTTTCATCGGTACATCTTGCTTAGCAAAGCAAGCGAGCTTCGGGCTGGATATTGTATTGATAGGCAGACAAGGTGCCTTGCTTGAGATTGCGGAACTCCTCACGCTTGCTCTCCACAACACTCTTGAATGTGATGAGCTCGGAAATCACAGCGGAACTCATCCCGAGTAATGACACGGCCTCCTCTGGAATCTTTGTATTCTGGAACCACTCAGCAGCTTGATCCTTGAGTTGAAGCGATGCAAACTTGACAAAGTCCTCGGTCGACATTGCTACAGTCAAAGTGCTTGCAGATATCCACTAACCAATCGTCGGCGTCATGGCCTCAACACGAAGCTGAAAGACTTGACTGATTAGCGGCCCGGTGAGAGTAGCAAAGTGTGGCTGATTGTTGCCTTGACCTTGATTGCCTTGATTGCCTTGATTGCCTTGCCCTGATGCGTTCTTGCAAGAGCTGCAAAATCATCGAGCATTGGCATTGGTGGCTGCCATGATAGCTTGCCCGCATACGGAGGCGGAGGCGGAGGTGGAGGTGGAGGATTCGGTGATCCCCATCATTGCGATCCGGATTCGAGGCGTTGGCGGAGCCATCTGAAGAGGTGACATCCGTTAGTCCTTTGATAGACAAATGATAAGTAGAATCAGCGGATAGAAATTGCAACATATAGTCTTTACAATAAACATTGAACAAGAATGAGCGAATGAATTCAAAGTTAATCATCACACGTCCAATAAGGTGAGAAGCCACTTAGATAAAGGATGTGGAAACAACAACTGTCTTAGAAACAATTGAATATCTGGCCCGAAAACAAAGGTTGGCTTCTAGAATAAGCGGAACAAACACATGATAGAATTTACGCCCAAAGTGTTAGTGGTGGGGCTCACTGCAGACACTGACGTATAGCGGACGTCACGAATGACTAACAAGGCGTCCCGAATCAGCATAGCCAAGGATTCTTTAAGGCGTCTACGCGACCCTTGTAAATCGACCGTGAATGGCGGATCACTAAACTTTGAACCCCAATCTCAAATCATACATCATCGGAAAGAATATCACGTAAGCTACTAGAATTCCCACCTATAAACTCCGAAACTTTACGGTTATGCAATCTGGTGTTGGGGATACGGGGGACACAAAATATATCACCCAAACTAACAATACCTAGATCCATTTGTATCCATCCGTCAACACATAACCAAGAAATCCTCGGAAATCGTGTACCTCGACCTTGAAAAAACATCCGTTATACAAGTCATGGCAATACTCCCTTTTCGCCACAGATCTTTGGGCTATCAGGGTTATCTCACCAACAAGCTGTACAAAAGAGATTTCGATGTCGGCAAAACTCGGTATTCGAGCTGCAGCGATAAAATTGTGGCGACAACACCTCGGAGCTCAACTCCCGGGACACTGCCACAACCCTAAATGTCGGGAGGCACCAAGAACAATGTTCTCGTCACAAAACCATCGGAGCGATTCCAAGATACCCACGTGATCCTAAAAAAAATTTTAGTGAAAATTGAGAAGAGAGAGTCAAAACTCTCGTCGGGATACCTCACCAGGCTGACGAAGGGGTGGGAAGTAAAAAGAATCCTACTCTCCGATATATATAATCCTAAGACTCAAAACATTTTCCATTCTAGACTCAACAACGTCGACAAACAATCTAGTAGGGGCTCCTAAGTCGGGAAGGCTACGATACCAACTTATAACGCCCCGATGCGGCTATATCTCCCGTGTCGAGGCACGACTTAGAGCATAACCGCATTGAAAGCAATGTCATAAGTGAGGTAATCTTCACACAACCCATGTAATAATGAAGGAAAGAGATACATAGTTGGCTTCAGATCGCCACTTCACACAGTACATTATTGAACATACATCATTGAGTACACTCAAGGTCAGACTACGGAACCAAAATAAGAAGATACCCCACATGCTAACACAGATCCCGAATCGTCCCAAGCTGGGCACCACTACGATCATCTGGAAGCGACACATAATGCGACCACGTTCCTCGTCGAACTCCACTTGAGCTCGGTGGAATCATGCACCTTGGCCTCATCGGAACTGCAAGCTGTGTTTGGAAGTATCGTGAGTCACGGGGACTCAGCAATCTCACACCCGAGATCAAGACTATTTAAGCTAATAGGAAGGACAAGGAAGTAAATTGGAGCTGCAGCAAGCGACTAGCATATATGGTGGCTATTTAGCAAAAAGAAGCGAGGAGAGAAGCAAAAGCACGGTCGTGAAACTAGTAGTGATCAAGAAGTGATCTGAACTACTACGTCGGACATAACTCCAACACGTGTTCACTTCCCGGACTCCGCGAGAAGAGACCATCACGGTAACACCATGATTGATGTGTATTTTATTTGAGGTCAACTTTGGGTTATCTACAACGGACATTAACAAATTCCCATCGCCTCATAACGCAGAGCACGGCTTTGAAAGATATTACCTGCGGGTGTCCCAACAGCCCATTATAAGCTCTCACGGTCAGCGAAGGATTATTCCTTCTACGGGAAGACCGATCAATCTCGGAATCCCGGACTACAAGACATTTCGACAGCAATAAAACAAGACCAGCAAAGCCGCCCGATTGTGCCGACAAATCCCGATAGGGCTGCACATATCTCGTTCTCGAGGCACATCCGGATGAAAGCGATCGTCGGCAACCGAAGATGCCCCAAGTTGCCTCGGTGGCACATAAGTGGCTCTAGTTTGGACCAACACTCGAGGAGCATTGGCGGGGTTTAAAATAAGATGACCCTCGGGCTCATGAAAACCAGGGAAAAAGGCTTAGGTGGCAAATGGTAAAACCAAAGTTGGGCCTTCTTTGGGCGAGTCTTATTCAAAGCGAACTGTCAAGGGGTCCATAAATCACCCAACCGTGTAAGGCAGCGAAATCAAGGAACATAACACGGTATGGCGGAAACTAGGGTGGCAAGAGTGGAACAAAACACACGGCATAAGGCGAGCCTTCCACCCTTTACCAAGTATATAGATGTATTAAACATATAGCAGATATATATATTGTGATATCCCCAACAAGTAAAACATGTTCCAAAGGAACAACATCTCCATGTTCAACAAGGAACAAACTTCAGCTTCACTGCAACTAACAGCGCTATAAGAGGGCTGGCGAAGCGGTAACATAATAAACAACGGTTTGCTAGGAAAGGATGGTTAGGGCTGACATGGCAATATGGGTGGCATGACATATCAAGTGGTAGGCATCGCAGCATAGGCATAGCAAAAAGCGAGCATCTAGCATAGCAAAGATAGAAGTGATTTCGAGGTATGATCATCTTGCACGCAATGTTCTCGAGTTGTCGAAAGCTTGATCCTCGGCGTTCTCAACGGGTTCCTCGTTCACGTACTCGTCTCGGCTCTACCCAAAGCAACAACAAAACAAGGAACCACAATAAATCACGGTGCAATGCACAATCAACATGATGCAAAACACAATATGATATATGCGATGGGATATGCAAAGCGTATGTGCACTCCGGAAGGTAAATGGAAAACCAGGCATCATCTTGGCCAACCAAGCATGCCATCGGTAAGATGAGATGATTTCGGTAGAAATCGATATAGAATCACCGGAAGCGGGTGTGCAGGATGGATATGGCGGGCAAAACAAGAAGGGTGAGAAAAACTACATAACAGCATGATGCACAAAAAAAACCCATGCGTGTGCAAACTACCTCATAGCATGATACAAATAAATATGCCCATGAAACAACACATAACCATGATGCAAAAGACATGATCACAAACTTGCTCAAATGCAGAAACTAATGCCACCACTGAGTTGGTGGGATTTTCTACCCAAAAACATATATAATATGTTAGGGTTGCGATGAGGAAAACATCACAAAAGCTTTAAGTTAAAACCTGCCTAAAAAGGAAGTTGGCAGAATTGGCAATTTCAGATTTGAAATGTCAGATTTGGACTTGCCTAAAACAGAAATGAGTCAAAGCTGGAAAAGGAAGCGTGGGGAAACAGAAAAAAATATGCACAAGGGGAAAATGGGAGGTGCAGGGGTTGCCCTAACATCATAGAGTCGAGCTAAATGGAAATAAAAGGGGAAAAACAGCCCGAGAGATTGAACCAGGTCTCCCAGTGGAACCCCTTTGCTACCCTTGGGCTATCTGTTGTGTGCGGAGGATAGGCTCGGGCCCTCTACTACTCTGCTGCGAGGAGGCGCTTTGAGAAAGCGAATCTGAAAAAACAAAAAGGGGGAGTGGCGCGCTGGGGTTCGAACCAGTCGCATGCAGTGAAGCGAGGTCAACCAGCTCGGCTAGGAAGGGATCTGGTAGGATCAGGATGCTGCCACTTGACCCTTCTAGCAGGCTGATCTAAAAGCAGAGAGAAGAACAGCGGCGGCGCCTTGGCGAAACAGCAGCGGCTCTGAGGGCTCTGCGCCCTCGGACAAGGCTGGGTGTGCGAGGGCACCACGGACTCGAGGAGGCAAAACCCGATGGAAATCGTGGCATCTCTGGCGCCAAAACAAACTGAACCCACTACTCTGAGCGCGCGAACACGGTGGCGCGACACGCACATGGATCGGACCCTACTCTCACGGGGATCTAACGGCGAAGGAGGCGGGGAGGAAGGGGTTATACCTCCTTACCCTAGGACACGGAATCGGCGGCGGAGGCGGGCTGGTGGCGGCGAGATCGAGCTCGAAGTTTCGCGGGAACTGACCGAGAGGAGGCAGTGCAGCGTCGTCGGACTTAGCGATCCGGGCCCCGTGAGCGGCGTCGTGGGCGTAGTCGGCAGCGAGACGAATAGACACGGTGCGGAAGGTTGGGGTGGCGGAGAAACCGCCCGGCGGCGTGGCGCGCTCCAGATCGCTTTCGGGACGGCGGGGCTGCGAGCTTAGGTGGATCTCACTGGCGGCGGCGAGAGGAGAGGAACCTAGGGTTGATCTTGGCGAGGATAAGTAGGGCTAGAGGCGGCGAGGTCGAGCTCGTGCTCTCCGTGCTCGGGGTCCCCATGGTATTGGCGAGAGGAGGGAAGGTGGGTGAGAAAGACGGGCGGTCGCTGCCGGGCGGGCCGGCGCTGCTGCGTGGAAGGGACTAAGCGGGGTAAGGCGGCGATGGGTGCTTGGAGGCAGGGAGAGGAAAGCGTGCGGGCTGGCGCGCTGCTCCATGGGCTGCGGGGCTGCGTGAAGGCTGGGCAGCGGAGTGGCGAGGGGCCAGTGGGGAGGAGTGGCTGGGCTGCCTGCTTCTGCTGCAGCCTCCTTTCCTCTTTTCCTTTTTAAAAATAAAAGGAAGAGAAAAGAAAGTCTGAGAAAGAAAAGAAAAGATTTTGAGTGAAAGGAAAATATCCCCACACTCTGGAATTCTCCACAATTTAAATAAATTATAATGGACATTTTAGAGGTAGAAAAATAATGCAAGTTTGGAAATATTTCAAACTTGTGCCATTTGAACCTAACCATAACAACTTCAAATGAGGAGATATTTGGCGGGGAGTTTTTGTGCAACAAGCAAGATTTTAGGGAGAAGAAGAACATTAATTGAGAGAGGAATATATGGCACTTGAAAAAGAAAGAAGTAGAGGAAGGAGGGATGGCAATGCAAAAGGAATGGCACATGCAACCACATGACATGCAAGGGAAAAAACCACAACCATATGACATGTAAGGAAACACCACAATCACATGATAAGAAGGAAAGCAATATGACAAGAGCACAAATGCAATATGGCAAAAGGAGCAAAACAAGAAAAAAAACCCAACATAACCAAACCCAAAAGGCCAAGCATGACAAAACCCACAAGAATTGGATGAGGTCAAATTGATATATTGCCCAAAAGGGAAGTTTACATCCGGTGTTACAACACTCCACCACTACAAGAGGATCTCGTCCGAGATCTAGGACTGAAAGAACTCCGGATATTGAGCGGAGGTGATCCTCGCGCTCCAGGTAGCTTCTCAGCCGGAATGGTGTGACCACTTCACTTTCAGAATTTGATTGACTTGTTGCGAGTCTTGCGCTCGGTTTCTTCGAGAATAACAGCAGGGTGCTCACGATAAGAGATCTTCTTGAAGGTCAATCTCTTGAAGTTGATAGTGCGTTCAGGGCCTTGAAGCACTTGCGAAGGCTGTGACACGTGAAACACATCGTGCGCGTTTGCAAAGTTGGATGGAAGCTCAAGTTGATAGGCGAGATCGCCTCTTTTCCCAATGATCTTGAAAGGACCCACGTATCTGGGGCTAGCTTCCCTTTGATACGAGCGGCGAGTACCTTTCATTGGAGAGGCGGAGGTAGACATGGTCTCCGATTTCAAAAGTCACATCACGGTGCTTATCATCATAATAGCTCTTTTAGGCGCGATTCGCGGCTTTGAATTCTCACGAATGACCTTGCACATTTCTTACATACGTGATCAAGTCATTGCCAAGGAGTTGGCGTTCACTGTCTCGGACCAATTGAGAGAATCGGCACTTTACGCCATAGAGAATTTCGAATGGGGCCTTGCCGAACTTCGCTTGGAAGCTGTTGTTGTAGGAGAACTTCGGCATAAGGAAGACAATCTTCCCACTTCATACGAAAGAAATGACACAAGCCCGAGCATATCTTCAAGAATTTGATTTACTCGCTCAACTTGGCCACTTGTTTGAGGATGGAAAGCTGTCTTTGAAGCGAATCTTTGGTGCCCATGGCCTACGAAAAGAATCCCGAACTTGGAGGTAAAGATCTGCCCGCAGTGCAGAAGAGATCACTTGTGGAATGCCGTGCAAGAGACAATCTGGAGGTGTATAGCTCGCCAAGCGAGCTGCGATGATGGATTCTTTGATAGGAAGAAAATGAGCCACTTTAGTAAGCTTGTCAATGACAACAAAGATAGCATCATTTCCACGCTTGGACTTTGGAAAGCCGATCCGAAGTCCATTTCAATATGATCAAACTTCCATTCGAGGAATAGCAAGAGGTTGAAGGAGACCGGCTGGCCTTTGGTGTTACCTTTCACTCTTCTGCGGACATCACACTCATTCACGAATTGAGCAATTTCTCGCTTCATTCGAGTCCACCAATATATTGCTTGAGGTCATGGTACATCTTCGTACTTCGGGATGAATGGATAGAAGCGAATTGTGAGCCTCGTTCATAATGACTTTTCGCAGATCACCCTTAGGAACCACAATCCGGTCCTCAAAAAAGCAGTGTCTTTGTCATCAACATGGAAGCACTTGTACTTGGAAATGCCCTTGTCGATACCACGTTTCACTTTCTTCACCATGGTATCCAGAAGTTGAGCCTCACGAATCTGATCTTCCAAAGTAGGAGAGACTATGAGGTTGGCAAGAAAGCCTTGAGGAACAACTTGAAGATTCAGCTTGCGGAAAGATTCCAGAGATCCGGTGAAAGGGCTTGAGGATTAGGCATTGCGATAAGCTTTCTGCTCAAAGCATCTGCAATGACATTAGCTTTGCCGGGTATACTCAATACTTGGGTTGTACTCTTGAATCATTTCGACCCATCGAGTGCACTGAGGTTGAGGTTAGGCTGAGTGAAGATGTACTTGAGACTCTTGTGATCGGTGAAAATGTCCACTTTCCTTCCCAACAAGAGATGTCTCCAAGTAATCAAAGCATGGACAACTGCCGCCAACTCAAGATCGTGAGTGGGGTAGTTCTTCTCGTTGGGCTTCAAGCTGGCGAGATGTATAAGCCACAACTCTTTTCTCTTGCATTAACACAGCAAGAGACCTTGAAGAGAAGCATCACGAGAAAACTTCATATGGCTTGGATTCATCGGGAGGAGTCGAGCAGGAGGCTGTGTGAGTTTCTCTTTGAGGGTATTGAAAGCAACGTCACACTCGGGAGACCGGACATACTTCACATGCTTACGGAGGAGGTTGGAAAGAGGCTTTGCAATCTTGGAGAAGTTCTCAGCGAATCTTGACAATAGCTTGCAAGACCAAGAAAGCTGGAGCTGCTTGACATTACGAGGAGGTTCCCAATTCACAATGCGGACACCTTCTCGGGATCAACTGTGATACCCTTGGCGAGAGATGATATGACCAAGATAAAGCACTTCATCAAGCCAGAATTCACATTTGGAGAACTTAGCATAGAATTGATACTCTCTGAGCTTGTCTAGCACCAATCGCAAATGTTTGGCATGATCCTTCTTATTCTTGGAAGACCAAAATATCATCAAGATAGACCAAGGCGAATTCATTGGTGTAGGGATTGAATATGAAGTTCATCATCAGAGAAAGTTGGAGGAGCATTGCGAGGCGAAAGACATGACGATATATTCATAAGAACCAAAGCTTGTTACGAATCTTTGTCTTGGGTATATCTTGTTCACGAATCTGAATCGATGATACCCCATCGAAGGTCAAGCTTAGAGAACAACTGTAGCACCTTTGAGTTGCTCGAAAAGCTCATTGATGTTGGGAAGTGGATACTTGTTCTTGATTGTCTTCTTATTCAATGGGCGATGTCGACACAAAGTCGGTCCGAGCCATCCTTCTTCGGACAAAAGAACACCACAACCCCAAGGAGATGAACTCGATGCGATCAAACCAGACGCTCTTGTTCATCGAGCTGCTTCTTCAATTCCCTCAGCTCATCGAGGTCCAAGCTTGTATGGGCGCTTGCAAGCGGGTTGATGCGGGCTCAAGATCGATGTGAACTCAAGCGGCGATGAGGTGGCATACCGGAAGCTCTTACGGAAAGACATCTTGGTACTCACAAGCATTGGAATCGAGAGATGGCATTCAGTTCGCCCTTCTCATTGAGAGAAAACAACCGAATGGTTTCATCACGAGAGGCATAGATGATCACATCATTAGAAGAATGAGTCAATTGAATTTCCACGGCAGCACAATCAAGCTGAGCTTTGTCTTTGATAAAGCGATCCATTCGAGAATAAGATCAATATCCGAGTCGCCAAGAACCACGGTTTAGAAAGAAATCTATAATCACCCATCTTGATAGAAACATCCGGGACATAAACATTAGATGTCATTTGCTTGCCCGGGACACAATCTTCAGCGGAATAGGAATCTTTTCGTCACAAATTCATGCTTGGCAACAAAAGGTCTCGAAATGAAAAAAGCGATGCACGGTATCAAATAAGACTTTGCGGGAATATCATATGTTGAAATGCATCGAGGTTTATGATTGTGTGTTTACTATGTTGTTTGTTTCTTTCCGGTGTTTCTTCTCGGTTCCGGTAATGTTGCGATTGTGAGGATTCGTTCGACTACGCCCGTTTGTCCTCTTCATGGACTTGATCTTCTTCCTTGCGGGATTTCAGGCAAGATGACCATACCCTCGAAATCACTTCTATCTTTGCTTGCTAGCTTGTTGAGCCGCATCGGGGTTTATGATTGTGTGTTTACTATGTTGTTTGTTTCTTTCCGGTGTTGCTTCTCGGTTCCGGTAATGTTGCGATTGTGAGGATTCGTTCGACTACGCCCGTTTGTCCTCTTCATGGACTTGATCTTCTTCCTTGCGGGATTTCAGGCAAGATGACCATACCCTCGAAATCACTTCTATCTTTGCTTGCTAGATGCTCGCTCTTTTGCTATGCCTATGCTACGATGCCTACCACTTGCTATACCATACCACCCACATTGCCATGTCAAACCTCTAACCATCATTTCCTAGCAAACCGTTGTTTGGCTATGTTACCGCTTTGCTCAGCCCTCTTATAAGCGTTGTTAGTTGCAGGTGAAGATGAAGTTTGTTCCTTGTTGGAACATGGAAATGTTGTTCCTTGTTGGAACATGTTAACTTGTGGGGATATCACAATATATCTTATTTAATTAATGCATCTATATACTTGGTAAAGGGTGGAAGGCTCGGCCTTATGCACAGTGTTTTGTTCCCTCTTGCCGCCCTAGTTTCCGTCATATCGGTGTTATGTTCCCGGTTTTGCGTCCCTAACGGTCGGGTGATTTATGGGACCCCTTGACAGTTCGCTTTGAATAAGACTTTTCAGCAAGGCCCAACATTGGTTTTACATTTGCCTCCTAGTCTTTTTCCTTGGGAGTCGCGCATCCGAGGTCATCTTTATTACCCCGGGCCAATGCTTGTCTAAGTGTTGGTCAAACTAAACCACTGCGGTGCCGCCCGAGGCAACTTAGGGTATCGTCGGTTGCCGTCGTAGTGTTCATCGATCGTGGCTTGAGGGCGAGATCTGTGCAGCTACTATCGAGAATGTCGGACGCGGGAGGTCTTCTTGGACTTGTTTTATTGCTGTGAAATGTCTTGTAGCAGGATTCCGAGACTGATCGGGCTTCCGGGGAGAAGGTCTATTCTTCGTTGATCGCGAGCTTATCATGGGCTAAGTTGGGACACCCTGCGGGGTTTGAACTTTCGAAAGCCGTGCCAGCGGTTATGTGGCAGATGGGAATTTGTTAATGTCGGTTGTAGAAAACCGAAGTTGATCTTAATTAAAATACACCAACCGTGTGTGTGTAAGTGAGTGTCTCTTTTGGGGTTGATCGAGAGGAGAACACGGTTTACGGGTTATGTCGGCGTAAGTAGGAGTTCAGGATCACTTCTTGATCATAGTTGTTCGACCGTGCTTTGCCTCCTCTTCTCGCTCTCTTTTTAGTATGTTAGCCACCATATATGCTAGTAAACTTGCTGCAACTCCACCTCACTACCTGTCCTACCTTTAAGCTTAAATAGTCTTGATCTACATGGTGTGAGATTGCTGAGTCCCGTGACTCACGGATACTTCAAAACCAGTTTGCGGTGCCGATGAAACCGTGCGGTGATGCACTGAGCTCAAGGAGGAGCTCGATGAAGATCTTGTGCTTTGTGTTGTTTCGTTTCAGCTGATCAGTAGTGGAGCCAGTTGGGACGATCGGGGATCTGTGTAGCATTTGGGGTAGTCTTCTTTTATTTTGGTTCCGTAGTCGGACCTTGATTGTACTGTATGATGTAATGTTTTACTCATGTATTGTGTGAAGTGGCGATTGTAAGCCAACTATGTATCTCTTTTCCTTATGTATTACATGGGTTGTGTGAAGATTACCTCACTTGCGACCTTTGCTTTCAATGCGGTTATGCCTCTAAGTCGTGCTCAAAACCGTGGGAGATATAACCTTGTCGGCGTTCAATTATGGCCTGCAAAATCTTGTGGGCCTTTAGCTGAAACCAACCCATTATGGTCATAAAATCTAAGTGGGCCTTTAGCTGGGCGGCCCATTATAGTCATAAAATCTTGTTGGCCTTGGTTGGGCCAGCCCATTTAAACTTGATGGGCGGTCCACGTGTCAACATATCATAAGCGCGTCTACGCCCATTGGATGAGTGACACCTGTGCCAATCACGGACTGACACGTGTCTCCTCCAGCCAATGATGATTTTACCGTGGAAAATCCCCATTGGTGGGGCTGTTAATGGGTTATCGGATCAAAACCCGACCCGATAGCTTAACGGCGTTCGTTACCGTGGATGCCCGTGTCGTTCACCCTTAATGAAAGCACTTTTGTGATCGCGATTTATCGTCATGGAAGTGGACACTTCCGTGATGATAATTTTAGTAATGTCATGGAGCACTTCTCTGACGGCACAGGTATGACTATCTTGATTACATCATAAATTTGTCATGGATGTACATGCATGACAAAAACGCGACCTACTATGACAAACCGTATCATCACGGAGTGTATTTTTTGTAGTGGTGGGGCTTCGCCTAAGCTCTCTGACGATATGATCGAGATGTGTTTTTATGGGGGGCACACTGCAGCTAAGAGAAACTTTGGTGTGCCTTTGGGGTGCCCCCTCCACGTATATAAAGGGTGGAGGGAGGAGGAGGCCGGCCAAGGTGTGGCGCGCCAAGGGATAGTCCTACTCCAAGTAGGATTTGGCCCCCTTTTCCTATTCCCACAAGGAGAAGGAGGGAAGGAGGAGAAGAGAAGGAAAGGGGGGCCGACCCCCCCAACCCTAGTTCAATTCGGCTCGGGCTAGGGGGGCGTGCGCCACTCCCTGGCATGCCTCCTATCTTCCACCACTAGGCCCGTGAGGCCCAATAACTTCCGGGGGGTCTGTAACCCGGTACTCTCAAACTCATCGAAGCGACCGAACCATTCCGGTGTCCGAATGTAACCTTCCAATATATGAGTCTTTATGTCTCGACCATTTGAGACTCCTCGTCATGTCCGTGATCTCATCAGGGACTCGAACAAACATCGGTACATCAAATCACATAACTCATAATACAAATCGTCATGGAGCGTTAAGCGTGCCGACCCTACGGGTTCGAGAACTATGTAGACATGGTAGAGACACATCTTTGGTCACTAAACAATAGCGGAACCGGATGCTCATATTGGCTCCCACATATTCTCTGAAGATCTTTATCGGTCGACCCGCATAACAACATCGTTGTTCCCTTTGTCATCGGTATGTTACTTGCGAGATTCGATCGTTGGTATCATCATACCTAGTTCAATCTCGTTACCGGCAAGTCTCTTTACTCGTTCTGTAATGCATCAGCCCGCAACTAAACCATTAGTCACATTGCTTGCAAGCCTTATAGTGATGAGCATTACCGAGAGGGCCCAGAGATACCTCTCCGACAGTGGAGTGACAAATCCTAATCTTGATCTATGCCAACTCAACAAACACTACTGGAATCAGGATCTTTGCCGTCAGCCAGATCTTTGCCGTCAGCTAGCGATGGCAAAGAAAATCTTCTCATCGATATCTGAAAGCTATTTGTAAAGAAAGAGTTGGCGGCAAAGAAGCGCTTTTGTCGTCAGCCGGATCTTTGCCGTCGACTAGCGGACAGCACATAAGCTTTGCGTCGGCCGGTGAGACGGCAAAAAAACTAGATAACCCACTAGTGAGAACCATAGCGGCCACTTTCTTTGTCGTCGGCTAGCGACGGCAAAGAAAGTGATCGCAACGTCGGTTAGGTAGGCTCTTTGTAAATGCGCTAGCGGGCGGTAAAAACCGATGCCTAACTAAAAATCAAACTGCCTTGCGCCCGACCACCCTCTTTCTGTCCCCTTTCTCCTCCCGAGCTTGAGCCGCCGCTGCCTGCGCCACCCGTCGCTGGCGCCCTGCCCGTGCCACTGCCGCCCGCGCCACCCACATCGCCCGCGCCCGGCGACCCTCTCCACCCGCGCCAACCCGTCGCGCTGCCCTGCCGTCCGCGACCCGACCTCGACCTCGACCGCTCCTCACCCTCAAGTGTGCCTGGTCTTCATGGTGCCCCAATTGCACTTTTGATGCATTGATTTGGTCACTATCTCCGCCTAGGGTTCAAAATCTATTATGATATTTGTGTTATGTTCATATGTACAGTTCTAGTTAGTTTTGATTTGCACGGTACTATCGCCCATGATGAAAAATGATAGCACAATCAAAAGGCCTGCCTAGGTTATCTCAATATCTTAGAAGAATATGGCGCGACTGGAGCTTGACACTAAGTTGATGGACTAGAGTTCAGCAACAAGGACTTATTGCATCCGGTTGTTACGAGGACGGTTATCTCTACAGCATAATACCTAAACATGTTGGCACATCAAGGGTGGGTGTGCAATTATACACCACTCATTTTGACATATGGTACAATGCTAACAACCCGATGGTCCTAATTTTAGATCAAGCGAAGTTTCAAACACCATTTCTGCGAACCATGAGCTCGAGAAGAACATATAATAGAAGAATGCATCGAGCTTTAACTATCACTGTGCTGCAACAATTCAATCCTATTGTTGAACATTGCTAAAATGCCAGTCAAGTTTCTAGTTTTCAAAGCAAGGGTTCACTGCACAAGTTCTAGTAAGTTTTTGTTTTTTGGTTCAGATTGAATGCTCCCTCTCGATTGTAGTTGAAGATCCGCATCGGTAGTAATAAGTGCAAGAAACACAGAAGGTCTGGTGGCTGTCATATAGGTTCAGAAATTAACAATTTCAGAGTAGTTTCAGAGTATGCTTACTTCTTCTTCTAGTCTTCTTCTTCATTTTCTTCTTCTTCTTCTAACTTTCTTGTTTCCCATTTTGCAGATTTCATTTAATTCACAAAAGCTTGCATGGATGGAGTGCTTATTTTCCCTTTATGCTTTTATTTTGTATCGATGAACTTGCATGGATGGAACTTGTTATATGGATGGATGGATAACGGTGTTGGATGAACAATGTGAAACTTTTGTAATATGTATGGATGGAACTATGTGTTGGTTATGTATGTATATATGATGAAACTTGTGTGTTGGATATGTCTTTTGTGAAATTTGTGTGTTGAAACTTGTGTGTTCAAATTGAATGAATTTAAGAAAAAACAGAAAAAATAGAAAAATAGGGGCTATACAGGATCTTTGCCGTCCGCTAGCAGATGGCAAAGAGATTTGCCATAAGCCAGAGGCGGCAAAGATGCCACACTGTACAACACTGAGGGGCTGGCCTATTTGGTTACTTTATCGTCCATTGGTGACGGCAAAGGTGCAATGGTATTTGTAAATGCGCGGCGGACAACAAAGTGCACCGTTAGCCCCTAATGGCCATAAGCTGCCCGTGTGCCGTCGGAACCTTTGCCATCAGCGGTGGCGGCAAAGAACATTCATCTTTGTCGTCCGCCCGGTGAACGACAAAAACCCTTCGCCGTAGCCTATTGATCGGTTGTTACCTTCTGCTGGCTGACGGCAAAGGCCTTTGCCGTCAGCCAGGCATGCCTTTGCCGTCAGCCATGGCGGACGGCAAAGTGTTTGATTCTTGTAGTGAAACACCATTGGAGACACCTGTAGCGCATCTTTATAATCACCTAGTTACGTTGTGACATTTGATAGCACACTAAGTGTTCCTCCAGTATTCGGGAGTTGCATAATCTCATAGTAATAGGAACATGTATAAGTCATGAAGAAAGCAATAGCAATAAACTAAACAATCATAGTGCTAAGCTAATGGATGGGTCTTGTCCATCACATAATTCTCTAATGATGTGATATGTTCATCAAATGACAACACATGTCTATGGCTAGGAAACTTAACCATCTTTGATTAACGAGCTAGTCTAGTAGAGGCATACTAGGGACACTCTGTTTGTCTATGTATTCACACATGTACTAAGTTTCCGGTTAATACAACTCTAGCATGAATAATAAACATTTATCATGATATAAGGAAATATACATAACAACTTTATTATTGCCTCTAAGGCATATTTCCTTCAGTCTCCCACTTGCACTAGAGTCAATAATCTAGATTACGTAGGAATGATTCTAACACCCATGGAGTCTTGGTGCTGATCATGTTTTGCTCGTGAGAGAGGCTTAGTCAGCAAGTACGCAACATTCAGATCCGTATGTATCTTGCAAATCTCTATGTCTCCCTCCTTGACTTGATCGCGGATGGAATTGAAGTGTCTCTTGATGTGCTTGTTCTCTTGTGAAATCTGGATTCCTTTGCCAAGGCAATTGCACTAGTATTGTCACAAAAGATTTTCATTGAACCCGATGCACTAGGTATGGCACCTAGATCAGATATGAACTCCTTCATCCAGACTCCTTCATTTGCTGCTTCCGGAGTAGCTACATACTCCGCTTCACATGTAGATCCATACGGCCTCTGTTTAGAACTGCACCAAGTGACAGCTCCACCATTCGATATAAATATGTATCCATTTTGTGACTTAGAGTCATCTAGATCAGTGTCAAAGCTTGCATCAACGTAACCATTTACGACGAGCTCTTTGTCACCTCCATAAACAAGAAACATATCCTTAGTCCTTTTCAGGTATTTCAAGATGTTCTTGACCGTTGTCCAGTGATCCACTCCTAGATTACTTTGGCACATCCCTGCTAAACTAATAGCAAGGCACACATCAGGCCTGGTACACAGCATTGCATACATGATAGAACATATGGCTGAAGCATAGGGAATGACATTCATTTTCTCTCTATCTTCTGAAGTGGTCGGGCATTGAGTCTGACTCAACTTCACACCTTGTAACATAGGCAAGTACCCTTTCTTTGCTTGATCCATTTTGAACTTCTTCAAAACTTTATCAAGGTATGTGCTTTGTGAAAGTCCAATTAAGTGTCTTGATCTATCTGTATAGATCTTGATGCCCAATATATAAGCAGCTTCACCGAGGTCTTTCATTGAAAAATTCTTATTCAAGTATCCTTTTATGCTATCTCGAAATTCCGTATCATTTTCGATCAACAATATGTCATCCACATATAATATCAGAAATGCTACAGAGCGCCCACTCACTTTCTTGTAAATACAGGCTTCTCCAAAAGTCTGTATAAAACCATATGCTTTGATAACACTATCAGCGTATATTCAACTCGAGATGCTTGCAGTCCATAAATGGATCATTGGAGCTTGCACCGTTATTAGCACCTTTTGGATCAACAAAACATTTTGGTTGCATCATATACAATTCTTCTTTAAGATATCCATTAAGGAAGGCAGTTTTGACATCCATTTGCCAAATTTCATAATCATAAAATGCGGCAATTGCTAACATGATTCAGACGGACTTAAGCATCGCTAATTGCTCTCGACTATAGTGCGGAAAAGCTCTTGTGCGCTAGGACTATATCGGTATTTCCCAAAGAGGAAGGGATGATGCAGCACAGCGATGGTAGGTATTTCCCTCGATGAAGAAACCAAGGTTATCGAACCAGTAGGAGAACCAAGCAACACAATGTAAACAGCACACACACAAATAACAACACCTCGCAACCCGGCGTGTTAAAGGGTTGTCAATCCCTTCGAATAACGATGCGAGAAATTTGTAATAGATTGAAATAATAGATGCAAAATAAAATAAAGTGCATCAAAGTATTTTTGTATGTTTGGTTTAATAGATCTGAATAAAAATGCAAAGGAAAAGTTGATCACAAGCAAATATATGAGGAAGAAGACCCGGGGGCCATAGGTTTCACTAGAGGCTTCTCTCGAGAAAGATAGCAAATGGTGGGTAAAAAAATTACTGTTGGGCAATTGATAGAACCTCAAATAATTATGACGATATCCAGGCAATGATCATTACATAGGCATCACGTCCAAGATTAGTAGACCGACTCCTTCCTGCATCTACTACTATTACTCCACACATCGACCGCTATCCAGCATGCATCTAGTGTATTAAGTTCATGGAAAAATGGAGTAATGCAATAAGAACGATGACATGATGTAGACAAGATCCATTTATCTATTGCTTGGATATAGATCCCATCTTTTTATCCTTGTTAGCGATGATACATACGTGTTGTTTCCCTTTACATCCTTTGGGATCAAGCACCATAAGCTCGAACCCACTACGGGCACCTCTTCCCATTGCAAGATAAATAGATCAAGTTGGCCAAACAAAACCCAAATATCGGAGAAGAAATATGAGGCTATAAGAGATCATGCATATAAGAGATTAAAGAAACTCAAATAACTTTCATGGATATAAAAAGATATGACTGATCATAAACTCAAAGTTCACCAGATTCCAACAAACACACCGCAAAAGAGTTACATCATATGGATCTCCAAGAGATCATTGTATTGAGAATTCAGCGAGAGAGAAAGCCATCTAGCTACTAACTACGGACCGAAGGTCTACAAAGAACTACTCACGCATCATCGGAGAGGCACCAATGGAGTGATGAACCCCATCCGAGATGGTGTCTAGATTGGATCGATTAGATTACGGACTCTGCGGTAACTGGATGAATATTTCGTCGACTCCCCTAGGGTTTCTGGATTTTGGGGTATTTATAGAGCAAAGAGGCGGTCCGGGGGCACCAGGTGGGCACAACCCACCGAGGCGCGCCTAGGCCTCCTGGCGCGCCTTGGTGGGTTGTCCCCTCCTCGGGGCTCCCCCAAGTGCAACCAGGGCCCATTGTGTTCCTTCTGGCCCATAAAAATTCTCCGTGGAGTTTCGTGGCATTTGGACTTAAATGCGATATTGATTACTGCGATGTAAAAACATGGAAAAATAGCAACTAGCACTTGGCACTATGTCAATAGGTTAGTACCAAAAATGATATAAAATGACTATAAAATGATTATAAAACATCCAAGATTGATAATAAAATAGGATGGAACAATCAAAAATTATAGATACGTTGGAGCGTATCAATGCTTCTGGTGAGAAGGTTTCATCGTAGTCAACTCCTTGAACTTATCGAAAACCATTTGCAACAAGTCTAGCTTTGTAAAGCGATAACATTACCGTCGGCGTCGGTCTTTTCTTAAAGATCCATTTATTCTCTATGGCTTGCGGTCATCGAACAAGTCAACCAAAATCCTACGTTGTTCTCATACATGGATCCCATCTCAGATTTCATGGCCTCAAGCCATTTTGCGAACACTGGGCTCATCGCCGGCTTCCTCATAGTTCATAGGTTCGTCATGGTCAAGTAACATGACCTCCAGAACAGGATTACCGTACCACTCTGGTGCGGATCTTACTCTGGTTGACCTATGAGGTTCGGTAGTAACTTGATCAGAAGTTTCATGATCATCATCATTAGCTTCCTCACTAATTGGTGTAGGAATCACTGGAACTGATTTATGTGATGAACTACTTTCCAATAAGGGAGCAGGTACAATTACCTCATCAAGTTCTACTTTCCTCCCTCACTTCTTTCGATATAAACTCCTTCTCTAAAGCGATCCATTCTTAGCAGCGAATATCTTGCCTTGGATCTGTGATAGAAGGTGTATAGATCTCCTTTGGGTATCCTATGAAGACACATTTCTCGATTTGGGTTCGAGCTTATCGGGTTGAAGTTTTTTCACATAAGCATCGCAGCCCCCCAAACTTTAAGAAACAACAACTTGGGTTTCTTGCCAAACAACAGTTCATATGGCGTCGTCTCAATGGATTTAGATGGTGCCCTATTTAACGTGAATGCAGCCGTCTCTAAATCATAACCCCAAAACGATAGTGGTAAATCAGTAAGAGACATCATAGATCGCACCATATCTAATAAAGTGCGGTTACGACGTTCGGACACACCGTTAAGCTGTGGTGTTCCGGGTGGCGTGAGTTGCGAAACTATTCCACATTGTTTTAAATGAAGACCAAACGCGTAACTCAAATATTCACCTCCATGATTAGATCGTAGATACTTTATTTTCTTTTTACGATGATTTTCCACTTCACTCTGAAATTCTTTGAACTTTTCAAATGTTTCATACTTATGTTTCATCAAGTAGATATACCCATACCTGCTCAAATCATCTACGAAGGTTAGAAAATAACGATACCCATACGACTTCAACACTCATCGGACCGCATCCATCGGTATGTACTATTTCCAACAAGTCATTGCTCGCTCCATTGTTAGGAGAGCGAGTCTTAGTCATCTTGCGCATGAGGCATGGTTACGCAAGCATCAAGTGATTCAAAAGCCCATCGGCATGGAGTTTCTTCATAAGCTTTACCCAATATGACATAAGCGGCGGTGCCACTAATAAGTTGCACTATCATTATTAAACTTATATCTTTTGGCTTCAATACTATGAATATGTGTATCACTACTATCGAGATTCAATAAAAATAGACCACTCATCAAGGGTGCATGACCATAAAAGATATTACTCATATAAATAGAACAACCACTATTCTCTTATTTAAATGAGTAACCGTCTCGCGTCAAACAAGATCCAGATATAATGATCATGCTTAATGCTGGCACCAAATAACAATTATTCAGGTCTAAAACTAATCCCGAAGGTAGATGTAGAGGTAGCGTGCCGTAGCGATCACATCGACTTTGGAACCATTTCCACAGCATCATCACCTCGTCCTTAGCCAATCTCCGGCAATCCGTAGCCCCTATTTGAGGTGCAAATATGAGCAATAGAACCAGTATCAAATACCGAGCGCTACTACGAGCATTAGTAAGGTACACATCAATAACATGTATAACAAATATACCTTTCACTTTGCCATCCTTCTTATCCGCCAAACACTTGGGGCAGTTCCGCTTCGATGACCAATCCCTTTGCGGTAGAAGCACTCGGTCTCGGGCTTAGGTCTGAACTTGGGCTTCTTCACTTGAAAGCAACTTGCTTGCCGTTCTTTTGAAGTTCCCCTTCTTCCCTTTGCCCTTCTTTACGAAACTAGTGGTCTTGTTAACCATCAACACTTGATGCTCCTTCTTGATTTCTACCTCCATGACCTTTAGCATCGCAAAGAGCTCGGGGTGTCTTATCCATCCTTGCATATTATAGTTCATCACGAAGCTTTTGTAGCTTGGTGGCGGTGATTGAAGAACTCATCAATGACACTATCAGCGGAAGATTAACTCCCGGTTGAGTCAAGTGATTAATGGTACCCGGACATTACGAGTATATGCTCAGCGAGAACTATTCTCCTCCATTTTGCTGCTGTAAAACTTATTGGAGACTTCATATCTCTCAATCCGGGCATTTGCTTGAATATTAACTTCAACTCCTAGAACATCTCATATGCTCCATGACGTTCAAAACGTTGTTGAAGTCCCGGTTCTAAGCCGTAAAGCATGGCACACTGAACTATCGAGTAGTCATCAGCTTTGCTCTGCCAGGCGTTCACAATGTCTGGTGTTGCTCCTACTGCGGGTCTTGCACCTAGCGGTGCTTCTAGGACGTAATTCTTCTGTACAGCAATGAGGATAATCCTCAAGTTACGGACCCACTCCGTGTAGTTGCTACGATCATCTTTCGACTTAGCTTTCTCTAGGAACGCATTAAAATTCAAAGGAACAGTAGCACAGGCCATTTATCTACAACAACATAGACATGCAAAATACTATCGGTACTAAGTTCATGATAAATTAAAGTTCAATTAATCATATTGCTTAAGAACTCCCACTTAGATAGACATCCCTCTAATCATCTAAGTGATCCGTGATCCATATCAACTAAACCATGTCTGATCATCACGTGAGATGGATGTCGGCGTTCTGGGAACGGGGGTCCCCAGACTTGCCTGCATGCGGCCTGCGGCGTGGCTCAAAGGGGAGCCCAACACGGCCCATCTTCATCAACACGAGCTCAAGACCCTCGCGAGGGGCCAATCCTCGCGGGGCGGACGTGTTGGAAATATGCCCTAGAGGCAATAATAAATTAGTTATTATTATATTTCCTTGTTCATGATAATCGTTTATTATCCATGCTATAATTGTATTGATAGGAAACTCAGATACATGTGTGGGTACATAGACAACAGCATGTCCCTAGTAAGCCTCTAGTTGACTAGCTCGTTGATCAATAGATGGTTCTGTTTCGACCATGGACATTGGATATCGTTGATAACAAGATCACATCATTAGCGAGAATGATGTGATGGACATGACAATCCTAAGCCTAGCACAAAGATCGTGTAGTTAGTATGCTAAAGCTTTTCTAATGTCAAGTATTTTTCCTTAGACCATGAGATTGTGCAACTCTCGGATGCCGTAGGAATGCTTTGGGTGTACCAAGCGTCCTGGCGTAAGCTGGGTGGCTATAAAGGTGCACTCTGGTATCTCGAAAGTGTCATTGGGTTGTACGAATCGAGGCTAGGATTTGTCACTCTGTGTAAGCGGAGAGGTATCTCTGGGCCCTTTCGGTAGGAATCATCATAATGTGCACAATGTGACCAAGGGGTTGATCACGGGATGATGTGTTCTGGAGCAGTAAAGAGACTTGCGATAGCGAGATTGAACAAGGTATCGGTATACCGATGATCGAATCTCGGGCAAGTACAATACCGTTAGACAAAGGGAATTGTATCGGGATCAATTGAGTCCTTGACATCGTGGTTCATCCGATGAGATCATCATGGAACATGTAGGAGCCAACATGGGTATCGAGATCCGCTGTTGGTTATTGACGGGAAACGTCTCTATCATATGCGCATGGTTCCCGAACCGTAGGGTCTACACATAAGGTTCGATGGCGCTAGGGTTATAAAGGAAGTTTGTATGTGGTTACGAATGTTGTTGGTCCGGATGAGATCCCGGACGTCACGAGGAGTTCGGAGTGGTCGGAGGTAAGATTTATATATGGAAGTCTGTTTTGGTCACGGAAAAGTTTGGGTTTTATCGATGCGTCTGGGACCAGGGGAGGTCCGAGGGTCCACCATGTGGGGCCACCAGCCGGGAGGCTGCATGGGCCAAGTGTGGGAGGGACCAGCCCGGTGGGCTGTTGCGCCCCACAAGGGCCCAAGCGCCTAGGGTTTGGGAGGCGCCCACCTGGCAGGGGGCAAGTTTCCCCTCTCCCCTTGGCCGCCACCCTAGATGGGATTGGGGCAGCCGCACCTGTGGGGTGGAAACCCTAGAGGCGCCTCCTCCCTCTCCCTATATATAGTTGAGGTCTTGAGGGCTGCCAACACATGAGTTTGACCTCTCCTGGCGCAGCCCTACCTCTCTCCCTTCTCCTCTTCCGCGGTGCTTGGCGAAGCCTGCTGAGGATGTCACGCTCCTCCATCACCACCACGCCGTTGTGCTGCTGCTGGATGGGGTCTTCCTTAACCTCTCCTCTCTCCTTGCTGGATCAAGGCATGGGAGGCGTCACCGGGCTGTGCGTGTGTTGAGCAGCGGAGGTGCCGTCCGTTCGGCACTAGGATCTTGGTGATTTGAATCACGGCAGTCGACTCCTTCAACCCCGTTCTCTTGAGCGCTTCGCTTAGCGATCTACAAGGGTATGTAGATGCACTCTCCTTCCCTCGTTGCTGGTTTCTCCATAGATAGATCTTGGTGACACGTGGGAAAATTTTGAATTTATGCTCGTTCCCCAATAGTGGTATCGAGCTAGGTCTATTGCGTAGATTCTTTGCCGAGTAGAACACAAAGTAGTTGTGGGCGTTGATTTTGTTCAATATGCTTACCGTTACTAGTCCAATCTTGTTTGACGGTATTGTGGGATGAAGCAGCCTGGACCGACCATGCACATACACTTCGTGAGGCAGGATCCACCGGTGACATGCACTTGGTGCATAAGGTGGCTAGCGGGTGCCGATCTCTCCACTTTAGTCGGATCGGATTCGATGAAAGGGTCCTTATGAAGGGTAAATAGCAATTGACATATCACGTTGTGGCTTTTGCGTGGTAAGAAAGCGTTCTTGCTAGAAACCCATAGGAGCCACGTAAAACATGCAAACAACAATTAGAGGGCGTCTAACTTGTTTTTGCAGGGTATGCTATGTGATGTGATATGGCCAAAAGAATTTGATGAATGATATGTGATGTATGAGATTGATCATGTTCTTGTAATAGGAATCACGACTTGCATGTCGATGAGTATGACAACGGCAGAACCATAGGAGTTGTCTTTATTTATTGTATGACCTGCGTGTCATTGAGCGAGCATCATGTAATTACTTTACTTTATTGCTAACGGTAGCCATAGTAGTAGAAGTAATAAGTTGGCGAGACAACTTCATGGAACACGATGATGGAGATCATGGTGTCATGCCGGTGACAATGATGATCATGGAGCCCCGAAGATGGAGATCAAAAGGAGCAAAATGATATTGGCCATATCATGTCACTATTTGATTGCATGTGATGTTTATCATGTTTATGCATCTTATTTGCTTAGAACGGCGGTAGTAAATAAGATGATCCCTCATTAAAATTTCAAGAAAGTGTTCCCCCTAACTGTGCACCGTTGCGAAAGTTCGTCGTTTGAAGCACCACGTGATGATCGGGTGTGATAGATTCTTACGTTCACATACAGCGGGTGTAAGCCAGATTTACACCGCGAAACACTTAGGTTGACTTGCGAGCCTAGCATGTACATACATGGCCTCGGAACACAAGAGGCGAAAGGTCGAGCATGAGTTGTATGGTAGATCGATCAACATGAAGATGTTCACCGATGATGACTAGTCCGTCTCACGTGATGATCGGACACGGCCTAGTTGACTCGGATCATGTAATCACTTAGATGACTAGAGGATGTCTATCTGGTGGGAGTTCATGAGATGAACTTAATTATCTGAACATAGTCAAAAGCCCTTTGCAAATTATGTAAATGGCTCGCGCTTTAGTTCCACTTGTTTAGATATGTTCCTAGAGAAAATATAGTTGAAAGTTGTGATGGCGATTATGCGGACAGAAGAAAGCTTATGTCCTTAATGCACCGCTCGGTGTGCCGAACCCCAAGCGTCGTTTGTGGATGTTGCGAAATCGGACATACGTTTTGATAACTACGTGATAGTTCAGTTAAGCGGTTTAGAGTTGTGGCACCAAAGGCGTTTTGAAACATCGCGGAACATATGAGATGTTTGAGGGCTGAAATTGGGATTTCAGGCTCATGCCCGTCAAGAGGTATAAGACCTCCGACAATTTTCTTAGCCTGCAAACTAAGGAGAAAAGCTCAATCGTTGAGCTTGTGCTCAGATTATAAAGTGCAACAATCACTTGAATCGGTGGGAGTTGATCTTCGGATGAGATAGTGATGTTTCTCCAAAGTCACGCCACCAAGCTGCTAGAGCTTCGTGATGAACTATAACAAATCAGGGATAGATATGATGATCCTTGAGATATTCACGATGTTTGACACCGTGGAAGTAGAAATCAGAAGGAGCATCAATTGTTGATGGTTAGTGAAACCACTAGTTTCAAGAAGGGCAAAGGGCAAGAAGGGCACTTCATGAAGCAGCAAATCGATAGCTGCTCGATGAAGAAACCCAAGGTTGAACCCAAACCGAGACTAAGTGCTTACGTAATAAGAGACAGCCACTAAGAGCAGAATTACCCTAGATACTTGGTAGATGAGAAGGCTGGCAAGGTCGATAGAAGTATATTGGATATACATTATGTTAATGTGTACTTTACTAGTACTCCTAGAAGCACCAGGGTATTAGATACGGTTCGGTTGCTAAGTGTTAGTAACTCGAAATAAAAGCTACGGAATAAGCGGAGACTAGCTAAAGGTGAGTGACGATATGTGTTGGAAGTGTTTCCAAGGTGGATGTGATCAAGAATCATACGCTCCCTCTACCATCGAGATTGGTGTTAAACCTGGATAATTGTAATTTGGTGTTTGCGTTGAGCATAGACATGATTGGATTATGTTTATACATGTCTGATTATTCATTTAAGGAGAATAATGGTTACTCTATTTATTTGAATAATACCTTCAATGGTCTTGCAC